>JAUJYZ010000764.1:85000-247310 GCA_033675265.1 Actinostola sp. cb2023 | reverse complement strand
GCTCGCTCGCTCGCTCGCTCGCTCGCTCGCTAGACTGCTGTCTCGCTAGCTCGCTCGCTCGCTCGCTCGCTCGATCGATCGCTCGACTCTTCGTCTCGCTCGATCGCTCGCTCGCTCTGCTCGTCGCTCGTCGCTCGCTAGCTCGCTCGCTCGCTCGTCGCTAGCTCGCTCGCTCGCTCGCTCTCGCTCGCTAGCTCGCTCTCGCTCAGCTCGACGCGCGCTCGCTCGCTCGCTCAGCTCGCTCGCTCGCTCGCTCGGTATTCTCGGCTGCTCGCTCGCTCGCTCGCTCGCTCGATGCTCTCGCTGAGCTCGCAAGACTTGCTATCTTCAGATAATTTTAAGAGTTCTGTTACATGTGTGAAATGTGACACGAGTTTCGTTTTCGGGCAAGAACAAGGTCTTTGGACCTTAAAGAGACATACTGGGAGGAAACGTCATAAAACCAGGACTGCTTAGACAATCAACGAACAATACGAACTTGTTTCCTTACGAAATAATGGTAAGTTAAATTTAATGAGAGCATGAGTTACCTGATTTTTTTCCAATTTCAGTGTGGGACATATTCTTTGTACCGTCTCTGTCTCCGGCTTTCCATCACACTGGACATAAATTTGGTCCAGCATAACCTTTTGCCACATTTCAAATTTGACTGGTGTTTGTTTTGCTGGAGGTACTCATGGAAGTACCATAAGTAGGAAGTCATGGCTGTAAGTTGTGGCAGCGCGCTTTCTCCTGCTTGTGTTGTTCAAAAACGACAGTCGTTCCGTATTGCTCTTCAGAAACCCTTCCATCTTTATCCATGCTTCTTTGCCACTACCTTTGGGTAGCGAAGGAGGTGGGCGCTTCAGCATACAGTCGATTCAGAAAACGTTGTCGGTGACCGGCCTCGCGACTACGCGACTAGACCGAACGGGAGTATGGGTAGAAATCACTGAAGCAATAAATTATTCGCTCTGGAAATTTAATTTCTCATCATAATGGCGAGTAATCGAATGAATGTATGCCTTCGTATTTTACGAAACGAGAATAAGAGTCGTTATGACTCATTTTCCGTCAAGGACGTGCCGTGCTTTGACAACGTTCAGTCGTTGAAAGACCATATTTTTAAAACGCTGCCCTGAAGAACTGTCGCTAGCAACAAACAGTCACTTCCCAATGGGTTACTTTGGGGAGACGAACAAGAGGTTTTCTATCTCTACTGTGGATCAACTTGCCGAGGCAATTTCCTTGGCCAAAAAGGGATTGGTGACCTTGTGGGTTGACCCACATGAACCTAAAACCCTGGGGAAAAAAAGAAAAGGTATGTAGTGTACAAGATATTTTGTTGCTTGTTAATTAAAGTCAAAACTTAGCAAACATGTATTAACAGTTTGTTGTTGCATGAATATAGCAGTACCCATTGACAGTGCTGATGAACAAGAACAAGTCCCATATGACTTCTATGTATCAAGATTGAGGGGAAAACACAGTGATGAGCTGCCTGAATTTAAACTACGATGTTGGGCAAGAATGCTAGTAAGTAATTTAAATTTCGCGGGCACGCGTAAAGGTGTGAAGTATTCATAATTAACAAGAACTACTTGTCAATTAATTCTAGCGTTGTTCGATTTTGCTTGTTTTGCGCGAGCTTGTTCAGTTTAATTTGTTGCGCACGAGTTTGCTTGTTTGGTGGCGTTTGTTTGTGTTCGTATACTTTTAGCCGTTGTGATTAGATGTTAAGCATTTTGCCCTGAAGATGGGCACTTAGCCCGAAAGCTTGGCAGTTTTTATTAAAACTAAGGTTGAAGATACAAAATTGTTGTCATACTTGTCCACTGATGTTGAGAAATACACAATTTACTACCTGATTTTTGATCGGCTTGATATTCATTCTGTACACGTCTAAGTTTAATTTAGCCAAAAGGATTAAACTCGTTTTTTGCTCTCAGCTAAACAAAACACACAACAGCGAGGATGAGCCTCCTGATGTTCCTTTGTTTACTGGAAAGAAAAGGGCAAAGGCGTCGACATCGACAGCGACAGTGACGACCAGTCACATAGGAGATGACAAGGTACTTCTTCCAGCAACAGTTATTTGTCTACTTCAATCATTTGTTGTTGATTTTTCTTGTTTAATCATGTCTTTTATTCAATGATTATAGATAAAGATGCGTAGTGCAATATTACAACAGCTTAAAGACCTTAAGAGTGGATGTCAGGAAAAATCGAACAAAATCTAAGATCCACGGCAAACCTTGAATAATCGAATTAGCTCATACTTTCAAGTTAGATAGGGTAGGGTGTCATAAGAATCGCTGTGTAGTTGGTTTGACCAAATACCATTTCATTTTGGAGAAAAAATGCAAATTTCGAAACTCCACCGAAAATGCCGTTGAAGGCACCGAAATTTGATCGAAGTTTGGAGGTCTCGTATCACAAAATAAGCCATTCAAAACCCCTAAAAATACCCCTATCCTGTTAAGTAACCCCGTATTTACTATTTGCGTGAATTTTAGATGTATTGTTCTCCTCTTTCTTTAGATAATAATTGTATTCTCTACACCTCCATTTCAAGTTGCTAAAAGTACCTCCTATAGAAATTGGCTTCCACGATGCGCGTAACCTTTAAATGGATTATGCTTCTGCTGGTCGAATGACGAAATGATATGCTCTAAGATGTTGTAAAAAATTAACTGGGCAAATAATTTTGCGTGACGCTAGAGCTCTTCAAAGTACTTCAAAATTTACCGTCTTTGACCTTCAAAGGGACCATCACTCGAGACACGTGTTGCGTTGTTTCTGTGCTTCTCAAATCATCTAAAACATCTAAATATCTTTAGAATACACCTTAATGTACCATTCAATAGAATTGCTAACCTTTTTGTCGAAAAGGTTGTATCCAGGAAATGTTTTGACCCATAAATCCTACTCGGCGAGTAGCTGACTTTCGATCAGGCATCAACAATCTGTCAACAATGAAACACTGATCTTTGATTATCCTGTGAGGACGTACTGGGAAGCTGGGAAACGTGCAAAATGCTTTTTGAAAAGCATAGCTACTTCTTTGAAGCCTTTAAAACTGACAACTCACTGGGACTAAGCCACGTACGAACTTCCATGATTCGATCAATCGATACCACTGGCTGATTATGCTAATTTATTTGCTAATTGTGTAACCCGAACTAATGAAAGTAAAGAAAAACAAGCTCGTCAAATTACCAGTAGTTACATCCAGTCGAGTGCGTGTACATGATGTTTTAGTATGGAGGTTTGTTGTACATTGAAATCGATCGTTGGTGGAATTTGTGGCTTCGACAGTAGAGACCGAAATCGTGATGTAGAAGTTATCCCTGTGCATTCTTGTACGAAGGACATAAGCCAGCACAAGACGAAATATTCCTTTTCGGGGCCTGATGATGAGGTGGACCTGATATTAAGTCATGCAGGAATCTTTGGAAAACCATAGAACTTGAGCACGATGACTGTGAGTCCCCTCCATCGCTCAAAACTCGGTCTAGGGTGGTCAAGGGGGCGTAGCACCAGATGTAGAGTACCGCCTGCGCTTTCCAATCATGTACTGAAAAGCAAAGGCAATTGGCCGAAAGGAGATAGAGGATTAGGAAAGAAAGAGTCGGAGATGCTGCTACACAAGACTGGAATGTTTGTACAAGTTGGCTCAGGTTAGAATGGTTAGAACTATAGATATCAATCCGATATTTCATATTGCCGTTCTATCGGTAGTGAAGTCTAGACCATGCATATACTGTACTAATTGTTTTTTTTACTTAGATTTTGTACTAGATTGCTGTCACTATTTCGCAAACTGGAATTTAGAATTACGAGAACGGTTTAGGCGAACTATACCGACACATCTATTCTATTGTTCCCTTCCAGGTATATGCAGAACATGTAGATACGCATTAAAGGAATTGACAACTAGTGAAGATGTGGTGGATGATTTAGCTCATCAGTTGGACAAGACAACACTGGTATGTATAGCCTATAGATTGTGTAATACAAACATCTGCGTCATTTAATACATGTGTCGTCAGTGTTGTGCCAGTTACATCAAATCCTTTGCTCGCATGTGGTGATTATTGCGCAATATGTTTTTCTTTTGTACAGAAAGAAATACAGTAGAACCAAAGTGCGAAGTAATAATAAATAAATATTTAAAAGAATGAAAAGACAAGCGAGCATTCAACCGACCGACCGACCGACTGACCGACCGACTGACCGACCGACAATTTATTTTATTTAGCGCAATCATCAAACTGTATATGGGAAAACATCCATCAATAACTAATTAGGTATGCACCATAAACTGATACGCATCATAAAATAAGTTGTTTCAAATTTTCAGGATGATCATGATGATGACAATGATGATGATGAAGTTACTTTCAACCCTTGTAAGTCAACTCAAGGCAAAGTCATCCCAGCACCAGAAACGCCACAAAGCACAATAACATCGACTATGTACACGCCATCAGGAGTCTCCCAGGCCTCTGACATGTCAATCCTGACACAACCCGGAGATGAGGGCACAGAAACTGTGAAGGCTTCCCCAAAGGACCAACTCAATTCGTTTTTGGTCTCCAGAGACATAAGTCCAATCAGAACATCAATGACAACTCCATGGGATACTGCCGCAGAAAGAACGAAGCGACATTATATGCGCAAGGCGAAGCAGGTGGTTTTTGCCACTTTGGAGGAAATTGCGCCCCAAAATTCAGAGATGCTATTTAGTGCCATACAGTCATCTAGGAAAGAAGAAGGGAACATGGATTCTACATTATTAGAAGCTTTAGTTGAGTGCTACGAGAATGCAGGTCACTGGAGTACGCGCAGACAGATACTCTCTATCATTGCAGATAAAGTAAGCTTTGCAGTGCTTCAAAGATGGATCCCTGATATATCCAGGTACAGATACAACATCGCACGACACCATGTGTTACTCCATGGCAGAGGAGCTGTCATTCCGCAAGAAAAGAATACAAGAATGTATGTATCGCCTCAAAAACTCGACCACTTTTTATCGTTCATAACAAGTGCGAGAGTAATGCAAGATTTGCCATTTGGTGAAAAGACATTGAAGCTATCTTCAAAGACTGAAATCAAGATCCCGAATGTCATCAGAAGCTCCATTCCTGAGCAAATTGTAAGGCAGTATCAAAGCTACTGCAGCGAGACCGAGTTTTCTCCTATGAGCCGCAGCAGTCTTTGCAGAATCCTTAAAGTTTGCTCCGCTTCTGTCCGCAAGTCTCTGCAAGGGCTGGACTATGTTTCATCAGAGGGAGCGAAAGCCTTCGACGATATTGCTGATGTGATTGATAAGCTTGGAGACAACTACAACAATGGACTGACCTGGTCAAAAGAGTTGGCCCAAAAGCTTAAACTTGCAAAGCGATATTTGAAGGGTGATTACAAGGTAAGTAAATATGTGTGTTTAACGGGGCTCTCTCATCCACAGTGCTTTGCGCGCCGAATCGCTATTTGACACACACACACACACACACACACACACGCACACACACACACACACACACAAATAAATAAATAACTACGCTATCTTACTGGTTTGGACTGTGTTTTCTCCAAAGGAATGTTTCCAGTTCCACAGAGTGTCGGATGGCTTAGATAATCAATGGATTAAATAAATATATTGATTCGGCGCGCAAAGCACTGTGGATGAGAGGGCCCCATTCATTAATGACTTGATTATGTCATATACTTTCAAAAAAAGCATACACCATGACATCAGGTGTTTATGTTTCAGGATGAATAGTTGAGTGACCAAGAAGTTATTTTTGTTTTTACAAAATAGGTACACATATCACCAAGCTCAAGGGTTCCTGATCATTGCAGGACTTATGCTCTAAGTCATGACAGCGATACTGACTATGTCGGTAGTTGTGACCATGTCCATGATCGAACATGTGATAGATGTTGCTTGTTTCCTGCTGTTGTTGGTGAAGTAGAATCAACCTTGGAACACCTGGAAATTCCAGATGAAGAAAGAGAAGAAATGAAATACACAGTTGTCCAGTCTAAGAAAAGCGTTGAAGCGTGGAAGGCACACCTACTCCGCTCAGTGAACCAAGATGAGGCCCGTTTAGACATCCTTGACACCTTAGATGTAGGATCAGTGTTGGTAGTGTTGGATTGGGCTATGAAGTTCCTCCCAAGAAAGCACCGTGAAAGCCAAGCCGACTGGTTCGGAAAGAGAGGCATTTCTTGGCATGTCAGTGTGGCTATGACTAAGTCGGATAGTCAGATACAAATGCTAACGTTAGTTCATATATTCCAAAGCTGCAATCAAGATAGCCTAACTGTGCTTGCAATAATGGACGATGTTCTGAAACAGCTTAAAAGCACCGTGCCTGAGATCAAGTCTATCTGCTTCAGACAAGACAATGCCGGCTGCTACCATAGCGCATCTACCTTAGTTGGAGTACAACAACTAGCAGAGAAGCATAAAGTCCAAATAAGAGTGGACTTTTCTGATCCACAAGGTGGAAAGGGGTCATGCGACCGTAAGTCAGCCACAATAAAGAATCATATGAGAGTATTTCTGAACTCTGGCCACGACATCGAGACTGCAGAACAGATGAAGACCTCTATGGAGTCATTTGGTGGTGTGCCTGGTGTCAGGGTAGTGCTCTGTGGTCCCCTTGACAATGTGAAAACAGCTCCTGTAAAGTGGGAAGGCATTAGTCTGGTAAATAATATCATATACCTAGAACAAGGAATGAAAGTCTGGAGAGCATATGGAATTGGTCCTGGGAAGTTTGTGCCGTGGACTGCTTTTGACGTATCCAAGAGGCCATCGGCGTCAAACCTGAAAGTAATCGAGGACGCCACTCACCCCAAAGCGACGTTTTGCCCCATCAAAGCCAGACGACAGAGTAAAGAGCAAAGTGAGACAACAAGTGAGACAGAATCAGCCAGTGAATCCTCACCTGAAGAGAGTAGTAGTACAGGTGGTGATTATGCGCTTTTCGCTTGCCCTGAGGAAGGATGTATGAAGACCTATCAAAGATATTTCTCACTTCAGAATCACTTGTACGCTGGCAAGCATAACTACGTCCTTGAAAGAGAAACACTTCTCGACAAAGCAATGATGAGGTATGCGTCTAATCTAGAACATGGCGCTTCATCAATCGATAACGTAGTAGAAGATCGATTGCCCTCCGAGTCTTTAAGTGGCGAGCCTACGTTAACAATGGGATGGGCATTGAAATCAACGACAACACGAAAACATCGACTAACTGACCATCAAAAAAGACACCTCACTGACGTATTTCTTATTGGGGAACAGACAGGGAGGAAAGCGGATCCCAGTGAGGTCTCAAGATCAATGAGAAGAGCACGAAACTCAGATGGGAGTTTTCTTTTTCAAACAGCCGACTACCTCACTCCCAAACAGATAACAAGCTATTTCTCGCGTCTGTCCGCAAAAAAATCCGTCTCGTCTCCACCTGACATCGACGATGATGCTCAAACACTCCCTGACATTGGAGAAAGGAATATCGAGCAACTACGAGAAGAAGTCATGAGCGAGATAGCCATTCAGCATCCAATTATGTATGATACATATAGCATTTGTGATTTGGTCGCAAACTCAAAGTTGTCCAAGTTTGCAATACCGATGTTGCACGATATCTGCAGTCATTTTGAACTTGACATTCCTACGGTAAAGTATAAAAGAAAAAAACCATATATAGAACTTCTAGTAAGCTTGGTTAACTCCTGCACCTGTACAAGTTAGTTTTTATTTTCTGTTGTGACATGCTTTACCTCAATACAAGTCATATCTTGAAAGCGATTTGCAAACATGTTTAAAAAATCGATAGACAAAATATAATGGTGCATTGTGGGTAATGGCATCATAAAATGGCTGAATTTTGAAAATTTGTTTCCGGCTCAGTGTATTGTATTGGCGATATATTTAAGATTATGCAAATTACTATATATCGCTATTTTGGGTTTACATATATATATATTTGCAAGTCGCTGTAGATATAGTGCACTTGTTTATTTTCAGTTATTCATGATTATTCCTATCACTGAAATGAGTATATAGTGAGAATGAAACGGAGAAAATCGGTCGACCGCATTTCTATTTGCTAGGACAACATCTTAGAATTCGCTTATTTACAGGGTATGGTTAAAAAGAATGACTTGAACTACGGCAACATTTTGTTTTCTTACGTTTGAACGCCAATTTTCGCGTGTTCAAACTGTATGTATATTACATACGTGATGTGACGTCAATGAGTTCACACGACAATATGCATGGACGAATTATTCTCAATATCGGACTTGTTTGACGTGAGTTGCTTTGTATTTTCTAGAGGTACAAACCCCTTGACGTCACAGGTCCATTGTCTAGGATCCCGGTTATGGAACGGAAGAGGGATAATTGTGTACAGTCCCTTGTCCCACATACATTTTGGTTACAAATCGCGAAAGAGAAAATGAACGCGCACTCCAAGTTCTCTCGATTGAATTTTGCAAAAACAAGTGAATGTTTCACAGTGTATTGGAGTAAAAACAAAAGTGAACCAATGAAATACAAACTAGCACCACGTAATCTAGCCTCCTTTGCAGACGTTGTGTAGCGCTTCCGGTTCCCGTCATTCCTCCATTAAGTGTCATTGTCTGAGAAAACCGGGCAGAGTTGAAAGATGGGGGTCGGCCGATTCCTTTCAAATTGCTATCATTTATTACCTATAGGAATATATTAAGAATGGTCGTATTTAAAGTTTGGTTCAGGCTTTTGCTCGAAAGTTGACCACCCCCCCTTGTTTTGCATCAAAATTGCTCTGAAAGACGCTAAAATTTCGGGTTACTTTGGTGCTCTGTAAAACTCATATTACATGATTTTCTATGATACATTTAGTTTGGTTGTAATATTTAGCCTATGTAGAGCTGGGTTACATGCAATAATGGCAAATTTTCGAAAAACATCTTATTTTCACTTCGAGTTAAAAGTCAGTTGTCGACGGCCTTCGGCGGTCGACTAAATTTAAGCCATTTTATGGAGGTCCGTTCTTAAAAGTGCGGCAGTTTATTTTCTTAATTTAGCCATTTTGAACAAGTTTATTCTTTCCTTTCTTGATTTCCAAAAACTCTTACTCGGATATTTTCAACGACTTCGCGTGAGCAGCCTCCGACTCTTCAAGGTAGTCGGCTCTTTTCCCGTCAAATTGTGTTTGTTTATCATCAATAAGTCGGACTTGGTTCTTCGTATACTGTCTTTTTAACCCAAGCCACTCTTTAGTGCTTTAAAAGACCTTTTAAAAAATCTTACAAGAACATGATAAAAGGTAAATAGCTTCGTTTCACACATACTAATTAAGTCAATAAACACTCAGTCAGTCAATTTCAGCAGATTGTGTGACAGAAGTGTTGATCGCGATTTTGCCGGGAAAACAAGGGTTTCAAGCTCTCTCTATGTACAACATATTACAATCCAATCAAAAGAAATATATGTAATGCCTAGATGGATTTATTCAGTAAATATACCATTATTAAACATTTGAGAGTTCGTCCGCAAATCATCATTTAGAATCTGTATGTCAACAGCGACACTAAATGAATACTAATTACTTCATTGAACATGGTCACGCATCACTAATTTAAATTTGGCTGTATTCATCGTTAAAGTAGCATTGGAGTGCTGATACAATAGTATTGTAATATCTTGTAATCCAGTGAGTTAAAAATGATTTGATACAACAAATCAACAAACTAGTGTGTTCAGTTACAGACATAACTGGACTATAATAGTGAACTCTCACCAGCCAATCTCTCTACTGTCCAGTCGATGTCCAGTCTCATATTGCGTCAGTCCACGCACTGAGCCGGCCCCGTCCACACTAATCCGTTTTCGTTTGAAAACGCATACTTTTTTATCCGTTTTTAGCGATCGTCCACTAATAATAATAATATGTCGGTTCTTATATAGCGCATTCCACTGACAAACAATCAAATGAAAACATAGATGAAAACGGAGGTTTCCGAAAACGCTTTCAAAAGTGGAGACGTTTGAAAACGCCGCATGCAGGTCTCAGATCCAGGAAAAGATGTGACCGTTTCCCGAACCGGCAGTTTTAGTACCTTTATATGAATAAATTAAACATTCAAGAGAGCTATATATATATTACTCTTACTTTGAAAAAATTGACCGTTCTCCGGAAAACGGCGTAAACCGATCTGGATCTGCGCCTGGATCTATATTTGGTGCAAAAACGGAGCTTTTCAGAAACGCTTACGTCACAACTGGTTATGCAAGCCGCAGTTACCTGCAGGAAAAGAAGAGTATCTCCACAGGGCCCCCTAATTCATCAATAATTTCACAAAAATGGTAGTAAAAAAAATAAAAGTAATTATTAGTTTGATTAAAACTCGGCATAATGAACGTTTCCAGCTAAAATTACAAATTATATTATATTATATTGTTTTTTGTTTTTCTTTATCACGCGCGCGCGCGCGGGTGTACCACGCGCGCGCGTGACAAAGAAAAACAAAAAGCGATATAATTACTTTTATTCTTTTATTAGCAATTTTGTGAAATTATTGATGAATTAGGGGGCCCTGTGGTATCTCTGGCGCTATTGGAGCGTGCGTTGGGGGAGGAAAGGGGAGGGGGAGGGGAAGGAGGAACGGTGGGTGGGGAAGGGGGAGGAGGGTGTTTGGAATAAAATTACTTTTTTTAATTCAACGTGTCAATCAATCTAGCATTACTGCTAATTTGGGACACGACTCTCAACACTCATTTCTTACTACATTCTCTATTATGTACTATACACCCAACGCTTTAATGAGAGAGGAAAACCGGAGTACCAGACGAAAAACCCTCGAAACAAGGGAGAGAACGAACTGACAAGCTCAACTCACATGAAGTGCCCGATTCGTGAATTGAACCAGGCACCACAGCGTTTCATGAGAGGCGAATGCTCTCACCAATCGGTCACCATTGCTCCCTAGAGGGGGGATGGGGAAAGGAGGAGGGGGAACGGAGGAAGGAGGAAGGGGAAGCGGGACGGGGGAGGGGGGAGGGAGGAGGGAGGAGGGAGATGGGGTAGGGAGCAGGCGGGAGACGTGCACGAGGAGTTTGAGAGGTGCACTACAGTCAAAGCCAGGCTATAAACTACTGCTATAAACTACAGATGGTTTAACGCCTGTTCTTGACAATAACGGAAGCGCATCAATTAAAAATAAGGTACAGTACCAAAATCAACAATTTACGGCGTCGAAACCACCCCCCCCCCCTCCCCTCCACATTCTCCGATCCAGATAACCAAAATAGAAAATGAGAAAAGATAGGAATAAAAATCATAATCGTTAACTCTTTATACCACATACAAGCAATTCATGTTTTAGAGTAATGTTCAGTGTTTTGTACATTTGAAAATCAAAGGAATATATAAGTGTTCTTTAACGATAATAGTTTTTTCAGTTTTCACGCGTAATGAAATAATGGTTCAAATGACGTTTCGGCTGCACTGGTGGCAGCCTTCACGTGAAAACCGTGAAAACTATTATCGTTATGTCTAACTCACGCGAAACTGGCCTAAAAGTACCCATTTGTTTTTTTCTTAGATAACTAAGCTAATGACTAGTAGATGAAAAAACTCACTTGACCCATGTTTGGGTATAGGGGTGCCGCTGAGGGTTTGAAACCCTGGTCCTGTTTAGGACAAAATATACATATACTAAAATATCCACCCTGTCTAGGGCAACACCCTCTATTTTATGACCCTATTTAGGACAAAGGACAAAATACTGTCTTCTGTCTGGCAGGTCTACTGATACAGTACACAAAAATTCATCACCGACGACAATCGTGCATTACCATACTCTGTTTAGGACAGACTCACATTCAATTATTTATTTCAGGTAAAACCACTCAGTAACGTTCATTTGTACGACTGCATGTGTAATCTTGAAATTGAAACACTAATAACTATTAATTGTTCTGAATTACTCTGTGATAAATCAAATACAAAATTTTGATTCCATTTTAATGATAATGAAGGAGATTATTTCACGGCAATGTTGTAAGAAATATCGATATTGTTGCAAAGTCATTGCATGAACATGTTCAATGAAGTAATTAGTATTCATTCAGTACTTGTCGCTGTTGACATACAGATTCTAAATGATGATTTGCGGACGAACTCTCAAATGTTTAATAACGGTGGATTCTAGGCATTAATACATATATTTCTTTTGATTGGATTGTAATATGTTGTACATAGAGAGAGCTTGAAACCCTTGTTTTCCCGGCAAAATCGCGATCAAACACTTCTGTCACACAATTCTGCTGAAATTGACTGACTGATTGTTTATTGACTTAATTAGTATGTGTGGAAACGAAGCTATTTACCTTTTATCATGTTCTTGTAAGATTTTAAGGTCTTTTAAAGCACTAAAGAGTGGCTTGCGGTTAAAAAGACAGTATACGAAGAACCAAGTCCGACTTATTGATGATAAACAAACAAAATTTGACTGGAAAAGAGCCGACTACCTTGAAGAGTCGGAGGCTGCTCACGCAAAGTCGTTGAAAATATCCGAGAAAGAGTTTTTGGAAATCAAGAAAGGAAAGAATAAACTTGTTAAAAATGGCTAAATTAAGAAAATAAACTGCCGCACTTTTAAGAACGGACCTCCATAAAATGGCTTAAATTTAGTCGACCGCCGAAGGCCGTCGACAACTGACTTTTAACTCGAAGTGAAAATAAGATGTTTTTCGAAAATTTGCCATTATTGCATGTAACCCAGCTCTACATAGGCTAAATATTACAACCAAACTAAATGTATCATAGAAAATCATGTAATATGAGTTTTACAGAGCACCAAAGTGACCCGAAATTTTAGCGTCTTTCAGGGCGATTTTGATGCAAAACAAGGGTGGGATGGTCAACTTTCGAGCAAAAGCCTGAACCAAACTTTAAATACGACCATTCTTAATATATTCCTATAGGTAATAAATGATAGCAATTTGAAAGGAATCGGCCGACCCCCATCTTTCAACTCTGCCCGGTTTTCTCAGACAATGACACTTAACGTCTGCTAACACTCGAACAACATTCCTTTCTACATTGTTTTCTATCAACCAATCAAATTGCTAGGTGATATGTAAATTTTTCATTTTCCCACGTTTGTACATGTGTCGCGTGAATACAGAAAATACGCCAAAGAAAGTCTTAAATTTTGACACTATATATGCAAGTAGGAGGAATCTAAGAAAAACCGTACAAGCCTAAAGGATATTTGGTAGAAAAGTCTGTTGGATATTCTCTATATTAGAAAGACTTGATGGATTTACTAAAATGAGACCTTGCCGACTACACGTTTCTAACTTAGAACTTTATTTCAGCTTTTAGTAGAGTGGTTCAAGTTTCAAGATGGCTGTAAAAATACTAATAAAAGATGAAATGAGTTCTAAACGTGTAGTTTCCCATGCCAAAATGCTAAGAATAGACCTGTCAAACGTCGACAAATTGCATGTCAAAACCATAACATTCACGTCAACAATCGAAGCCGCCGCCAGCAAACCTATAAACGCTTGAAACTAGATTTGATTCACTTTAATTGTTATATTAATACGAGATCAAACATTAAAGGTATAACCTGAAACGGGACCTGAAACTACTAGCGATGTTCCCGAACCAGTCAACCAGTGGGAAGATTTATAGAAACGTCTTTCATTTCTAAAGTTATCAATGGCATCTATGGGCTTTTTCTGATGAATATTGACTGACTTATTCATACAAAGAACTTGGCTTACTTTTCTATAACATTCATCCATATGCTCACTGTCCACCATCGCTAGCCTGCGTAGCTTGGCGGTTTTTACCATCGCCATTGCCATCTTGTTCGCGGAAAAGCTGGCCAAGGTCAAGGTCGTACCCACAAGCTTTTGTGGGGCTTTCTCTGATTGGTCAAATTCATAGAAAGGAATGTTGTTCGAGTCTTAGCAGACGTAGTGGAGGAATGACGGGAACCGGAAGCGCTACACAACGTCTGCAAAGGAGGCTACACGTAATCAAGCTGATCAGAATGTAAATAGATATGATGATAGATATAGATAAATTGTCAAATATTTTTTTGCGTTTTTTCCCACGTATTTTGTTACTTTGTGTATATATGTATAATATTTGATAATAAACATGCATTTAGTAATGATCTCTTGGTTTGGGACATTTGGCCGAAGCTCTGAGAAGACAGCAACATTGACAGGTTAAGTAATTAGAATAATAAATAAATGTTAAACTCACGAGTTCATTGCCTGTGTACATTGCGCCGCTGACTCCTCCCCCCTGCGGTGGAAAGCGGATGTACACAGGCTATAATAATGTGCCATGGAAGTTCGTACGTAGCTTAGGCCCAGTGAGTTGTCAGTTTTAAAGGCTTCAAAGAAGTAGCTATGCTTTTCAAAAAGCAAATTTTGCACGTTTCCCAGCTTCCCAGTACGTCCTCACAGGATAATCAAAGATCAGTGTTTCATTGTTGACAGATTGTTGATGCCTGATCGAAAGTCAGCTACTCGCTGAGTAGGATTTATGGGTCAAAACATTTCCTGGATACAACCTTTTCGACAAAAAGGTTAGCAATTCTATTGAATGGTACATTAAGGTGTATTTTAAAGATATTTAGATGTTTTAGATGATTTGAGAAGCACAGAAACAACGCAACACGTGTCTCGAGTGATGACCTTTGAAGGTCAAAGACGGTAAATTTTGAAGTACTTTGAAGAGCTCTAGCGTCACGCAAAAGTATTTGCCCAGTTAATTTTTTACAGCATCTTAGAGCTTATCATTTCGTCATTCGACCAGCAGAAGCATAATCCATTTAAAGGTTACGCGCATCGTGGAAGCCAATTTCTATAGGAGGTACTTTTAGCAACTTGAAATGGAGGTGTAGAGAATAAAATTATTATCTAAAGATCTTTGAAAGATGACGATGTTCTGACAACTCAGGAATATAATACACAAAGAGATAAACTTCTTAAAGAGTTGTCAAGCCTATAAAGTGTCAATTCTAGATATTGAAATAAATCACAAGTATTCTGCGTGTGCGATGTATTTTCGTATTTCATCACATGTGACTTGTAGAAAAGACTCCTCTACCATGATCGGGGCATGACCTCCACACTACATCGTTTTCGCGTATCCAACGTTTGGCTTGTGCGAAAAGTTCCTCACATGGCATGAAATCTGGACTGTAAGGTGGTAAAAATATTAACATAGCTCCTGTTGCTAAAATCGAGTTAATAGCAGTTTGTATGTGATGAATGGCTGCATTATCTGAAATAATAAACGAATTAATAACATGTTACTAACCTGATAGAATTGTAAGCAATGATAGAATTATCATATCAATACTCACCCATAATAACAACTGATCTTGGATTAATACCATTGAATGGTAGTAAATTCGGACAAAGTTTGTTATTTACAAAATCGTCAAAAATAACACCATTTACTGTCCCTTCATACATGCCAATATCTAGAATACCCTGTGTACAAATAATAGGGATTGCTGTGATTCGAGGCCCTCAATTTTGAAAAGGTTTCCTAATTTCTGCACGTGCACCAATTGGGGCGTAGCCATGGGTGCGACAAATGCGTTTGTCCTAAAACGAAAACGGAATATTTAAGATATAATAAGATATAATTGAAGTAAGGGAGAAGATGAGGGAAAAGTGATCATATTAGATAAATTACTTACAAAACCACTTTCATCAAGGAAAACTAGCATTTCTGGCTCCAGAAGACAAGTGTCTGATCGGAATGTGATACATGCTTCTTCGGACCTTTGTATAGCAATCTTACTCAACTATAGGGCGAAATTGAATAATTATCAATGATATGTGCATTAATTAAATAAGACGGTCCATACAAAAGACATACCATTTTTCGCGAGATATTGTTGCGCTTCAAATAGTAAAAGATCCCAGATAATGAATACTGTGCACCGGTTTGCTGGTAAATGTCATGTGCAATTTCTACAAGTGTCTTTTCTGGGTGCTGCATTACTTCCTCCATTATAACAAATTCTATGTGCGGGTGCATTGACAAACTATAAAATGGTCGACCAATTTGCTCTGATGCTGGCATTAAATTTTGCGACAAAGCATTCTATAGAGCAAGGAGATATTGACAAGTAGATGGCTACTTCTGCAGTTTTCATGCCGAGGACTTGTATCATCCAAACCACTCGCCAGCGTAGGTCTTCACTGTAAGCTCGAGGCATGGCTAATCAGATATGCAGTTACCCGCTTCAGTGATTTCTTATTATTAGTATTTCTACCCATACTCCCGTTCGGTCTAGTCGCGTAGTCGCGAGGCCAGTCAGCGACAACGTTTTCTGAATCGACTGTATCTGTGAAATTCGATTTCGATCTGTTAATGTATTTCATAGCGAATTCTGCACATGCTACACCATTACGTTCCAGCCACTTTGCAATGTTATCAGCTATCTCCTTGGAAGAAGATTCTTCCTCTTCGACATCGCTTGCTACTGCCACATTTTCATCGTGTATTATCAGAGGCTGGTCTGAGCTTTCGCCCTCCTCGGCGTCCTTAGGCCGTATACCGACGATGCTATCATCACTAATCTCGTGAACCTCAAAAGCAATGAATTTGGTTGTTCGGAGCTCTTCTAGAGCTTTCATAAGTAATTCCTTGTGGTTTTCTTGAACCTTCATCTGCAAAGTATTCATTCTTTGAAAGTAACTATTGTATACTCAACCGCATATTTATCTTAAGGGCTTATCACAAGTTTCTTCAAGTCATCTCCTAACGCACGACCCAAACCGGAAACCATGAAAGCTGAAATAATGCTGAAGTGTATAGAACACCACAGGAAACCCTTTTCAGAGCCTATTAGCACTCCCGCATCTACAGGTAATTCATCCACTGTAAGAAGTATATGTCAGACAGATAGCATTGCAAGGTTAGTGTACAGCTGTATTTTTTTGTCATTTTTGTATTTTGAAACATGGTAATTGCAGTGTAGTTGTTTTTGAAAATGTGGATTACATGTAGATGTGTTGAATTAATTATTTAATCCCAGAGAGGGACAACGCCAGAAGAGTTTCTCAGGTTTATATTAACCAAAAACGTGAGCTATTATATACAAGCTCCATCCCAGTAACTCGGAAACGAAAAAAACCGAACTTATTTAAAATGTTATGGCTGATGAGAAGAGAGGACTGATTCACAGTTGTTCGCCTGGTGATTATTACATGTGTTTTAATCAATAGGGAGTGAAAAGAAAACAGGAAGAAATGAAAATAGGACAGGGAAGGGTGTTGGCATCTGCTTTTCTTTCTATGGAGGCAATGTACGACAAGCAAAAAGAGAAAGTGGAATGTTATGGTGTATCCGTTGCCATTGCAGCCCGCAAAGGAAATGAAGTAAGAGAACGAAGAGCAGATATTATTTCTACTGCTGTCGCTAATGCTGTTGCCATTGCTGAGAATACAGCACAAGAACATCTAAGAAAAATAAGCTGCAGTTTTCAAAACCGTTTTCAGAGTGAAATCAAACAGTTGCAATCGTGTAGTATGCATCTAATTGAAAGCCTTGTTTTTGAAAAAGGAATAAGTGTTCGACGTTCACATGAGTTATGGAAAGCAATTACCACCCCAATTTGTCAACACTTTGCAACGAAAAATGTTGTTTGCAAAATGTTGGTTTTAAAGGAAAAATAACAGACGAAGGCACTACCAATTGTTCATCCAACAGTGAAAAAGTTTGCCGAGATGCTGTTAAATCCAGAAAGAGATGGGAATAGTGATCTTGTTCCTATTCTTTGTGATCTCGTCACAAACAGTGGGAAAATAACTAGGAAAAAATGGTCCGACACTAGTAAATCGCTGTTCGCATTCATGCTTGATTACGGTGGACCTGCATTAGCAAAGCAAATTCGAGAGAGGATTGGTGGTCCATCACTGACAACATTATATAAAACTGTTGGATTGCCTTATTCAATTCCTCAAAAATTGTAGCTGTGCACATCAGTTTTTTGATCGCTTAGGGATACAAGGGCCTTTTACACTTGCTGTTGATGCTACCCCAGTTATTCCTTCATTGAAAATTCGTGGTAACAGGATTTATGGAATTGCTCAAAAGGAAGATATAATCGTGCGCATAGCCGAAGATATAATCAGGGTAGTTGGAGATGATTCTATTTCAAAAACTAAGCTTGTGAATGCGTTTGTGTTGGCTCCAGTCTACTTATCTAAACTATTCTATGTTCTCGCATTGAGCCCAGTTACCTTAGGCGAAAACTCAGAAACTGTATCCAACTGGTGTAGTCAAGCAATTCAAATGGGGTTAGACAACAACATATCTATTATTGGTATTGGAGCTGATGGAGACTCAAAGGTCAGGAAATTTTATTTAGACACATACGCCAAAATCAAGCAACCTGTGAATGGCTGAACTCTTGATTATGAAGGTTTGATTTCACTACAGAGACACGACAAATCGGTGCGCACATTTCCACAACAGTTATGCAACCTGATTGGAAGCATCTGATAAAAAAATGGCGTAATCAGCTATTGAATACAAAGAAAATTCTACTAATGGGAAAAAGTGTTGTCCTTATTGAGTACCTGATGGACATATTTGAGACATATAAGCTTCAATCCGGATTGTGGAAGTCAGACGTGTTTGTTCGCGACAAGCAAAATGTTGATGCGGCAAAACGTATTCTCCAACCTGCCGTGTGCTTATGTCTCATTAAGTCGATTGATGTATTGAACAAAGGTTTGAGAGTGTATCTGTCTGTGGGATCTTCTCTGCTTCGTTGCTTTTCAGACAATACATTAAGTCCTAGAGAAAGAGCAAACTTGGGTTGGAAACCCGTCATATTCCTTAGACTTTGGAAAATATGGATCCTTTCCCAGCAGTACGAGCTCAAAACGCACTTTATCTCAGACCAGACCTACACAGATGCTATCCTAGCCGGCCACTCAGTGATTTTAAATATGTTAATGTTTGATACGTATTATCCAAATGTACAATTCTGCCCCTGGTATTTTGGTTCAGATTCGTGTGAGATTCTGTTTTCTTAACTTCGTGGGTTTACTAGAGGAAACAATAACTTTAATTTCCTTGAAATGTTGGATATTGCTGCCAGGACGGTAAAACTCATGGAACTAAAACATAAAAGCAAATGTCAAGCTTTTCAACAAAGCAGAAACGTTATTTGGCTAATGAACTTGAAAGATGAAATAATTGAAGGAATGAGAAATGCCGAGAGAGAGATATTGAAGACTATGGAGGAAATGGGAATGATTCCCGGACTGACGAGAACTAATGCTGTATACCAAAACCATCGAACAGGTGAATTAACGATTCTGAACTCTGCTTCAATGTCATTTATTTCGGAGAAAGCAGCATTTCCAGATGAAGTCTACATTGCAACGTTCGAAGAGCTGTTTGATCTTGACAACAATATCCTACTTGGAAACCTAGAGAAAGATAATTCAGATAGAATTGAAGAAATAGCAGGAATAGTTGCAGAAGAGAGTTGGAAAAAATTCTTGATGAAGGAGATCCTGAAAACTGTGAGCTGTATAAACGCGGTACAATTTCTGCAGCAAGGATTTGTTGAGCCAGCCACAACTCATTGGATAGGCTGTGAATTTCCAGACTGTGGGAAATGGTGGCACGAGTTGTGCATGGGTATTAAATTTAAAACTGACGAGGACAGAAGTCAATATTCCTTTTGTTTGTCCGAACCATGATTGTGACCCAACTGAAATATATGGTCCTCACCAAGTAAAGGCTAAAAAGGAAGATAAATCCATTTTATGTAACAAAACTGATCATGACGAGATATCAATAGAAACAAGCATCTTACGAAAGAAAATACAACAACAGCATCGCGAAACTCGTAAATTCGAGCAATACGTGGAATATAATGGCCAAGTCTATCATATCGCAAATCTTCTTTCATTACAAATTGGAAAAGCATATGTGGACGTGGACTTGTGGACGTCTTTCCAGATGGCTATCGACATCTACAGCGTTCGACAAAAGTCCACGAACACTTAGCTCTACAGTGACCCCCTTTCCCCCAATACAAAGTTGGTTTTCAATCTGCTGCACTCTGATCATTTACTAAGTCTTCAACATTGGAGATGGGGGTAGGGGGTGTTCGCGATACTTTTGTCGACCGCTGTCTGAGGACAGAAACCATATCTGGTCAATATCACACCAGCTAATTTGACGTGTTATCGTGACTCCGATAGGAACTGGAGAAGCGTTACACGTCACTACAGGTATAATGTGTTGTCACGTAGAAGCATCAAAATGACGTTGTTTCTAGAAGCGAAAAACTCTAAACTAATGACGTCTTTTTGCGAAATATATAATCAACCGATTTATGTCGACATCCACTAGTATAATGCATATAAACGCAGAACGTCTGCACAGTAAAAACAAACGATTTTGTCCGGCAACGTGAGACATATCCGATATGGTGGCTACTAAAGTAAATGACGAAGAAAAAGCTTATATGAAACTTCTTGATAGACAAGAAAAGCTATCATGCCGAAAAATCGCCAAAATATGCAAGCGTTCACCATCAACTGTACTGAAAGTGATCAGAAGTTCTTTGAGGTCCACAAAATCATCAAATGAAAAGAAATGTCATTTAGGTCGTCCACAAAAACTTACTGATCGTCAAAAGAGGACAATAATACATGCACTGTATCAGCTGAGAAAACGTGAAGGGAACTTTACTGTGAAAAGAATAATGAAGAAAACCGGTATATCTCCAATGGAAGTATCAGTACGTACAGTCAGCCGTTTGTTAAATAAGAAAGGGTTTTTCTATATAGTTGCCCGTTACACGATGATGTAATAGAGATGCGTATAGAACGAGAAAACTATGATCAATTTATGGAAAGAGTAAAGCGAACGATCATGGGGATACCTCTAGACGCAATAAACACACTCATTAACTCTATGAACAGGAGAATCGACGCAGTTATTAAAGGCAAAGGCAAACGATTTAAGTATTAAACACTGTATTTTACAATGAACAGTGATGATGGTAGCACAGGGACAATAAATAATTGACGGCCTACCGATATAGCTATAACTTGTAAGCAATGAACGTCAGTGAGTTTACTTAATTAATTTGGTGTTGTTGATAAATGATCAAATTTGTTCTATGTACACACAATAGTGATTACAGTAGATCTAAATAAAGAATCAGTATATCTTCTAAAGACTAGAGTAGATATGAAGTTATATTTTTGTCGTTGCTTTGATAAACATACTGCTACAACACGCGATGTTATTTTTAGATCACTTAGCCGTATGGTTGGCTTGGTTGACTGACATGTTGATTTACCGTTAACCGTTCAATATACTACGCTCTCTAATTCTTCTCCATTCACATACGACTCCTCAAAACGTTAACAGTGCAAATCTTTGGAGGTTACTAATGTATGTAATAGTAACAATAGATGTATAACACGAGAATTTAAGGCAAATAAGGCCATGGTTAAGTGAATGGTTAAGCTGCACTTATTTAAAGTGTACATTAAGAGCGACTCCGCGTAAATTTCAAAGGGTTCGTGACAGAGAAGAAAAATCCATTTTCCTCAAACTTTGCAAGATGAGAGCCCCTGATCATGGAAAAATAAATTTGACTTTGATCGGGGAAATATTTTTGCACCTATCGGACTTTTTGCCTCCGAGCACAAAAATAGGAACTGAAAATAGGATCAACTTAGAGGCTCTGCGCGAGCAAACTAAACTATCAAGCAAACAACGAATACTGTAAAGTCTTTACACATCATATCCCCTGTGAATAACTGTTATCAGATCGTGATTTCATTAAAAACAATATCTGAGAGTATTTTGACATTTGATACTGTAAACAACAAGTATTTGACATCACACTTTCAACCAAAACCAAATTAGATCTCATTATAACTGTTAATACTGAAGATTCGTGCTCATAAATCTACTTTTTCGGGAATTTTAGCGACTTTGTTGTGTATTTGACGGTTGAAGCGAGACACAAACTGGAATGAAATCTACCTTAGAACGGCAATAAACTCGCAGCTATAGATGAGATTAAGCTATATAATAGACCTACCTCTTCCTAAATGAAAAAAGAACCATTAAATGCCTTCAGAAGCGTAAAACATTCATCTCCACGTGCCACAACAGTAACAACACAAACACACAACTGTCACAAGTGATAACCGCTAATCTACCACAGGCTACCCGGTCTATTCGTATCTGTGCAGACACTCCCTTCCTCTTGCCCAATGAATTGGATATTCTGTTGCTTAGATATACAGTCAATGTCATTAACGTTGTCCAGTTAAAAAGAGACAACACGTGCACAATAATTGCTCCTATACTATATAAAATATTTTTTTAAACGCGCGCAAAACGAATATATGATCGGACACGTGATATTTATAATAAGAATAAGAATAAGAATAATATAAGAATAATATAAGAAGAAGAAGAAGAAGAAGAAATTGTTTCTTATACAGCGTATTTCGCATTGTCTCAATGCGCTTTACAACCGGTGGAGGACTTTTCCGGGCTGCATATGAAGGTGCCTACAGCAGCCGAGCAGCTTAATGTAGTATTAACTTCTTTTAGCTGGACAACGTTAATGACATTGACTGTCTAAAATGTTATGTAGTCTAGCGATTGTTCTACTGATGGCAGCTGCACTCCTCGGGAACTGAGGTCAGCAGTGCAGTGTATGGTGCTTTTCGTTGAGCCTTGATATGTGAAATGTCAATGTCCAAGTGTTCACACACGAGCCGTAGGAGGGCCAGACTGAGATGGTTTAGCTTCTGAGATGTATGCATTGCGCACAGGTCGTAGTGGTCATAGGTGATTGGGTGCTGTAGGCCAACATCCCTCTGCACAGCAGCACGTGTCTCACAGTATTGCTGCTGTTCCCTTGCTGCTCCCTCGTCCTCTACTGTCTGCTGTTGAGGCTTCGCTGCTTTCCTTGAGAAATAGGACTGTATCTGCTGTGCAGTCAAAAACTCTTTTAGTGAAAAGTGCTTCGCCCCACTGGTTCCCTTGGCGAACCTCATGTCTCGCGCAACATTGGCCGGGTCTAGTTTGTGTCCCGTCTGCTGGCCTATGCCGAATTTTTCATTCAGGTACTTCTTCTGGCTGTCGTTGAAGCGTGTGGCTTTTCTTGTAAACTTCAGCGCCCATCCTTGTGTAGGTTGAACGTCATAGCTTGCCTGCGCGTCCACAGTGTTAGGTGGTAGTGAAGCTCCAGCAGTTGCTCCCTCCATCAGCTTCTCGTGGTAGAGTGACTTGGCTTTGTCTAGAAGCGTATGTCGTTCTTCATGGAGCTCGCATTTGCCGTAAGACAAATGGTTCTCTAAGCCAGAGTGTCTTTGGTAAACCTTGATGCATCCTTCATTGGGACACTGAAACAGCCTATCTAAGCCACTCTCTGAGGCGTCACTATCGGAGTCGCTGTCTGTCGGCGGCTGCGCTGGGGCTCTTTGACGCTGCTTACTCGATCTGCGCTGCGAGACCTCCATGAACGTTCCCTCTGAAAATATTTGTGAAAAGCTGCCGGACCGAGAGACTCTAGCTGAAATAAACAAACATATCATGAGCTTTATGAATCGCCATAGACATAACACATAACATTTTGCCACTTTGAAATAAAAATGAGTTTGAACATCAGCAATATTGGATACCTGGCGATAGTTCCTCTTCAACCTTCTTTCCATTACCAACGTCGTAGGCTCGCCACACAGTTACAGCTGATCCAGAATATAAAAAATTGTTCAATAAGCTAACACCTTCCCACTTGACTGGATCATCACACAGGTTGGATGCGTCTACTAGGGTGACCGCCAACAGATATGCAAGATATGCACCGCCAACAGATAATATGGCATCATGAAAGTCTCGAGAATTGTCCACGTCATGGCCTTCGTTAATGAAGCGTCGCACATGAGCCTTGATGGCCGCAGCTTTTCGGTCGCACGACCCTTTGCCCCCTTGAGGATCGCTGAAGTCAACATGGCTGACGTTGATCCCTGTCTTACTTCCCATGTACCGGCAGGCTGAAAGCATGATCGCGATGTGGTAGCAACCTGCGTTGTCTGACCTCAGGTAGGCTTTGGAGATGTCGGGGTTCTCTTGCTTGAGAGTGCGCAGTACGTGCTTAATGATTCTGACAACAACTGAGGCATCCTGGTTGCAGTTCTCTACAACATGAACAAAGGCCTGGCTAAAGAGCTTCCCATCTTTCTTGATTGCTACCACACTTATGTGCCACGATATGCCCCTCTTTGCAAACCAGTCTGTTTGCGATTCTCGAAACTTTTGTGGCAAAAACTTCATCGCCCAATCTTCAGTATAGAAGATTCGTCAAAACCAGTCTGTTTGCGATTCTCGAAACTTTTGTGGCAAAAACTTCATCGCCCAATCTTGTGTCATCAGTATAGAAGATTCGTCGAGGTGTTTGAGCGCGTCCAACCTGGCCATGTCCTGCCGCACGGTCCTGAGCTGGTGAGCTTTTCTGCACCTCCTCTACTGACCGCTGGCTTGTGTAGCGCAGATCCACAAGCTCATCTTCGTCCAGACTCAGATCCTTGTTCACATACTCCTGGATGAAGAACAGTACCTCTTTTAGCATCTCACAGTGAGAGCATACCTGGTCGTGCTCGTGTTGACAAGTACTACAGAAAGCCGCTTACTTCTCGCCGCTCAAGGCATACGCACAGCAGTGGTCAGCAACAGGAGATGATGAGGAGATATGGACCTGACAACAAAACACACGAGGGACCATTAGTATCAAGAGCAGCCTATAGGGACTACTATAGGAAACTTTAGTCTACTGACGAGAGTTCAATGATATTAGGGTCTGGTAACAACAAGAGACCCATTGTATCAGTGATAACATTCTCCATCCCAACTTTTCCCCTTTATACCTTGTAATCACACTTGATATATTGCTTGCTGTTCTTTAACGAACTGGTCCAGTTATCTGCTAATTCTCTGGACATCACTCCACTCTCCTGCAGTCGTCTCACAACGAGGCAAAGGTTGTCGAATGCTTTACTTCCCTCAGTAGCAATATAGTCCAGGCCTTGCAACGACTTTCTTACAGTGGCGCTGCAGGCATTCAGGATGCTGAGCATTGTTGTGCGGCCGAACGGCGTGAATCCAGATTCTCGGCAGTACTGCTGATACTGACTGACAAGTCCTGTTCAAGACACATGCTCTTCATGCTTTTACATAGTGCCGAGATATCGTCACTGTCACCATCTTGACTGTCATTCCTCAAACCGTCATCGATGCTGCGGTTCATTAACCCTTCACATACCTGCGCCATGCCTTCACTGTCATCAACCTTACAAACAAGTGACAAAAATGTTTTTCAATAACATGCAATTATAATACTGGATAACCACCCAGCGCACTTTATGCGAGCCTATCTGTTTTCTATAGAAAAATGTCAGTTGCGACAAATGATTTTCTCTGGAATTCATATAAACAACAAAATGAAAAGTTCTTACCACTGAAGGATAAATTTCCTGAATGCGTTCTGTGAACACAGGTGTTGGCTCGGGTTCACTATCCTTCTCTAGCCTTTTTCTGCACTGAGTACAGATAGCTACAAAAAAGCAAACGCACGGCTTAGAGGACGTGTTTAGTTTTGAAACTTCTACTATGGCAAGATTACTCAGTTTACACTTGTTCAGTTTTAAACCACATAGTTTTAGGCTTGATTCATGAATGAAGATCAATCAATCAGATCGAGTTTGTTTTCGCTAAGAGCTCCGCCATTCCACTCTTTGTGTTGATCTTGGTCCACGATGACACAGGTAACCCAACGAGTTGGAATTTCCGTTTCATTGTGCTGAAAAAGGCACTCTAGCAAAATATTCACCAGAATAATCATTACTATGCTGTTTTTTAGTTTCTGGTGAAAATATTCTATTCAACGAAAAGTTGACGTTTTTGCACAAAATTCATTTTCACTTAGTTCACTGCAGCTTGGGTTACCTGTGATTTAGGCGGGAAATTACGTGTGCGCGGGAAGTACCTCAAAAATCAAATACGGACAGTTGTTTTGCCGCGATGTCTTTCAGATTATTAGTAGAACGAGCTTGCCTGTGCAGGCGGAAGGAAATGTGATATATATGACGTTTATCATTTGACAAGTGAGCGCAGCAAACGAGTGAGATATGGAGTTTGCACACTCGAAGATAAATTTAATATCTCCTCACGCCATGCATGTATTGTTATGCTTATTATATAAACATTACACTCGGATCCAGCAGTACAGTTGTTTGAAATCAGCGATAGCAACATGTGAAAAATAGTAACATTCTATATTAAATATTTATATCAGTTGCTTCTGCGCCGGCTCTACCCATAACGATACATTTGCTCTGCGCTTTGTTACTTACGTTGTCCAATCTGAACTAGGATCTTGGTTAACTTGAATAGTTTTCTAGACATGGCTACAGTTACACCACGCTCTCCTCTTGCGCTCTTCTTGTGCAATATCCATTCACTTGGGCAACAACAGTTGATACGACAGCTTCGCCATCTGATTCCATATTCTCCACGATGCCATGGGCATATACTCAGCTGTGAATACCCTTCCTCTGACTCAAATAATCCTTTTTAAGAGACATTAACAGATATTGATGGGTAACTCAAACGATAAGTGCATATTATGTGCTGATGGAATACTAATTATTTGCAATGTAATGACTGAAATCAATGAATTACCTGCACGTGCCAGTAAAAGTTGTGCCTCTGTCTTCAAGGAAGAGTCTCGTATACCATAAGAGCCTAAATGGCCAGTGATGTTCTTGTTACACTCCCCAATTGTGATACATTGAACAATGCGAGGGTTGTCTGCACTCGGTCCACAAGTTCCAGGAACATACTTTGAGTAAGCGCACAACGCCATGCCGTATAATGCTACCCAGGCTGTACAGACAGCGAATACTCTGAATACTTTACAGATAGTAGCTTTCCGTCTTCAGGTGAAGTTACGAAAAGCAAATCAACACTCATAAGAGAACACCACTCAGAAATAGTAGTAATAGTACAACTTAGAAACTGAACTGACACCGCAATCTATAAAATCTCTAATGTTCGCTTTTCAACTAAATACCACATCAACCGGGTAGCCTGTGGTAATCCCGGTTATCACTTGTGACAGTTGTGTTTGTGTTGTTACGATTGTGGCACGTGGAGATGAATATTTTTACGCTTTAGAAGGCATTTAATGGTTAATTTTCATTTAGGAAGAGGTAGGTCTATTATATAGCTTAATCTGATCTATAGCTGCGAGTTTATTGCCGTTCTAAGGTAGATTTCATTGTAGTTTGTGTCTCGCTTCAACCATCAAATACACAACAAAGTCGCTAAAATTCCCGAAAAAGTAGATTTATGAGCACGAATCTTCAGTATTAACAGTTATAATGAGATCTAATTTGGTTTTGGATGTGATCTTACACGAGTTTCCACAAATAAGCACTAGAGAAATTAAAGTACCAGCCGTCAGTGTGAAGAGTCGCTTACTCGCCAGTCAGGTCAGGGGTCAATTTTACAGTCGAAATCTGGATTTTTGCAACTTTCCAAGCGCTCTCGTTTTTATTTACCCCAAAATGTTATTTCAGATTTTGGAAGTAAAATCATTGCTCTTTCCAGAAAAATTATCCATTTTAACCACATTCATATACCAGGACGGTTTTTTAGCCGTTGAAAGTGTGATGTCAAATACTTGTTGTTTACAGTATCAAATGTCAAAATACTCTCAGATATTATGTTTTTAATGAAATCACGATCTGATAACAGTTATCCACAGGGGATATGATGTGTAAAGACTCTACAGTATTCGTTGTTTGCTTGATAGTTTAGTTTGCTCGCGCAGAGCCTCTAAGTTGGTCCTATTTTCAGATCCGATTTTTGTGCTTGACGAGGGTCGGAGCCAAAAAGTCCGATAGGTGCAAAAATATTTCCCCGATCAAAGTCAAATCTATTTTTCCATGGGAAATGGATTTTTCTTATCTGTCACGACCCCTTTGATATTTACGCGGAGTCGCTCTTAAGTATCAAATTCTTTATCTCAACAGTCAGTGTAGTTAACCATCGAAATTTTGCTGTCCCAAGGACAGCAAACGTACTATTGTAGTAGTATACATTTGGTATGAATGTAGAATATTGTTGGGGAAACATTCTATTATCTAAATGCAATTAATTTGCGTTCTTAAAGCTCTTTCTGTAGAGTGTTCTACAGTGGTTAACTTGGGTGGTCTACCATCGACCAGTTAACCATTGCTAATTAGCCTATTGTTGTTATCTCTACTTCAGAATCAGCTGGGCAAAACAACGTGGACATGCGGTACACTGATTTGTTCGTCCTCGGGTATCTGGTAATTAAACCTAAATACTTTCCATCTGCAACGCATCATTTCACTCTCTCTCTCGTCAACATTTCCACCCCGAACGAATATGATCTCTTGCTTGCCGGTGCAAAATATAGGGGTATCTGAATTAAAGGTGATATCCTTCGCATAGTGGCACTTGGGAGCTGGTAAATGGACAGTTTGCCCTTCCAGAAGCAAAAGCATGTCATGCCAGGCCAGTACCTGTGGAGACCATCGAAAGTCATTCAGAAATAGAACTTCTGCGGTTTCCGCTCCAACCCAGGCGAAGCTACTTGTGGCAGGATTTGTAAATGTTCTGTAAATAGTATTTAGTGGATTTAACAGAAATGTCTTTCCGCAATTCGCTGGGCCATTTACCATTACATTCCTGTATTTTCCTCTCCCCTTAACTAGCAGGTCCTTTACGGTACTGGCAAAGCTGTTATGGGTTATTCCGTTGTTGGAAAGCAATGATTTAGCCATTGTAAGCCATTTCCCTTCGCATTGATCGGCACATTGACCCTCTAATGACTTTTCTAACACCAGTAGACGAGTAAGTCGTTGTCTTTCTAGTTTCACTTCAGCCTCCTCCATATCCCAGCCCACTTGTAATGCCTCTGCTACGACTTTGGGACCTCTGTAAGCTATGAACTGTGCTAAATCATCTATTCCCGCCTTTTTAACTCGTGGATTGCGAAGCATCTACGAGTTATTGGGATGGATGGGACTTTTGAACCGGAAGTGTCACTCACTCACTCGGGGGCAAATTGTAAACTTTTGATCGGGACTGGGAACTAGACATGAGGCTTCAGATTTCCAAAATGGCTTCCGATCCCAAGACGCTTGATGTGGAATTTTTCTAAGGAAATCTTGCACTCTTTACTCGTCAGAGTGTTCAGTGTGTGGTCAAAGACGATAATATCTTCAAACTTGATATCGTCACCCCTTCCATTCGTGAGGAAGCTGTTAGAAGAACGAAGAGATGGCTACGTCGCTACGACTAGTAAGCTTTATACTGACTCTACTGGTTTCGCTCAAATGTCAACATGCCTAAGACTGATATTCCGCGCTAACTGAACTGAGACACATGGAAGCCTTGAAAGCTTTTATCAGTTACATGTATACAAACTTGAAGTTAAGCTGTTGCATTGTAAAGAAATCATTACAAAATATCCTGGATTTTCAGTTGAAAGCAACGACTACGAAGCTTTAATACCCAAATCGGCCAAAAACTTGGAGACTCGAGCACAATCAAGATTACATACATGTACATGTTGACTTGAAGATGAATTGGACTTGAATTTGCGTTATTGCATTTGTGTATATTGATTTTCATTATTTATTTATAAAGCTTATTGGTTTTTATTATTTCGAAAACAACTCAAGGCGTTCCTCGTCAGTCACATACCGAAAATCCACGAGTTCACCATTGGGTGCCTTTGATTTTGTTGGCTGGCAAAAGCTAACAACTCTAGGCGTGTCTTGATACCTTTCTTAACCACGAGCTGTGACACGTCAAAAACACTCAGACGGTTTTTCTTGTTTCGTTTGTTCGACTTCTTCCTCTTGCTTTGTTTTGCGGCCTTGTGGTTACTTAAGTCTGGATGCCCTATTGACTGGACATGGGCTTGATCTTCCTTTGTAACGTATAACCACGCACTGTAATAGTTGGCATGTACGTTCGAGAAGTTGACATTTATCTCATGTTTGTCTACAAGCCTTTTTCGTACCAGCAACCACCTCCGTGCATGCTTAAGTTTAATGGCCATGTGATAATGGAACCCACTGGTCTTCTTGTGAGGTTCTTTACTGCAAACCCAATGCTCAATGAGGTCAGATTTTCCACTTATATGTACAAAGGATTGTACGATAAATTGGGCAAACTCCTCTCGGCTGCTAACAAGATTTTGGTTCGCTTGACTGTACGTTATTAGGTAAACAGTTCGAACCTGCCTTGAGTGCAAGTGGTCTTCACTGTGGCTTTTCGGATAAGCTACCTCGTCATCAGCTTGTTCTAAAGGACTGCAACCATATGAATGAGTAGCACTGTCAAACAGTTCGGAAATTTCGGTCGACATCATAGATTTTGAGTTCTGAATGCGATAAATACTTGTAGCAATCATCGAAGTCTGTTACGAAGCATAATTGAAATCAATACCAGACACGATGAACAATTAAAACCTGTCATGTCATTTTTATATGTCAATTCAAATTTGTATTTTGTTTATAAATAGACGCATAAAAGGTTATAATTAATTACAATACCTTTAAAATAATTTTTTCTCAGGCTACTCATTCATTATTTTATTATAAACACTTATATGTATCAAGTGCAGCTACATTCGCCAACAGTATTGAGTACATTGACACCATCGCTAACACTCATCGAACCAACTCTAAATTGTACTAAGTGTCTTCTTGAAGTCTCTGCGCATGCTCACAACTCTCCCAGGGACTCAGACAGCGTTCGACAAAAGTCCACAAACACTTAGCTCTACAGTGACCCCCTTTCCCACAATACAAAGTTGGGTTCCAATCTGCTGCGCTATGATCATTTACTAAGTCTTCAACATTGGAGATGGGGGTAGGGGGTGTTCGCGATACTTTTGTCGACCGCTGTAGATGTAACTTCTACGATACTATTTCAAGAAGTTTAAATAGTGATCAAGCAACTATGAAGCTAGGCAATTTTATTGCTCTCTTTGTCCCTAATTTAGGTTTAGTTGTGGGTAAAGTTACCAGAATTACAAGAACACTCAAAGCATCAACCTCTTTCCCTATACTTTACCTCGATAAAGAAAGTTCGAAATCACCAGGCATAACAGAAGTGGCTGTACTAGTTTTTGATGGAGTGCCAGAGGAGCCTGGTGATTTACCAAGGGAATACTCTCAGTCAAATAAATATATGTGGTGCAACAGCAGGGAATGTATCCGTGTCATAGGCGTTGAGTCAGGTCAGAACAGTAAGTTTGTTATGACTGAAACAGACCATACTTTTATTATGGAGAACTTACAAGAACTTATAGAAAATGAGTCAATACGTTCAAAGGAAGAAGAAATAGAAAGACACAAAAAGATTGAAAAACTGAAGGCGGGGGATCCAAAAGACATGACAGTGATTTTATTACGGAAAGTTCTTTTGGAAATGGGAATTAAGTTCAAGTCAAGCGACTCGAAAACAGCTTGTTGAAAAAGTAGTTCCGGCGAGATTAACAGTGAATTGCACTCAATCAGCCCGTGAAGTGGATTTCGCCAGTGCTTCTACTTTGAAGGGTAACCAGGAGAGGGAAATGCCGCGAAGCACCACTGCCGATACACCCCATGCAACCTATACCTTAGACATCCGTGAACGCGAACATACCACTTTCACTACCGAGACTCGAGTCGATGTTTTTAAGTTTCTTATCTTTTATGACGATTTTGAACTGAAGAAAAAAATTGCATTACTAGTTCATTTACTATTTCTCCTCTCTCTGATGATTGCAAGTCGTTCCCAGGATATAATTATCATTTCGTTGAAAATCACCCAACTATTGTCTACGTCGCTGTTTATTTCTCTTGAAGAATATGAAGAACTTATGAAGACAATTTTTTCACTATTCGTTTTTATTATTCAGATGTTGGATGCCGTTGCCTGTGTTACAGTATGTGACTTCTCACAATCATTTTTTACATCCGCTATTCTTACGCCAAAAGAGATGCCGCTAGGAACACTGCTATCAACACAAATGTCAACAGCCGGCGGCTTTAGTTGAGCTATAAATTTAATTATTAGACTGTTGTTGTTAGACTATTTTTATGGAATGTTTTCATTAACCCGTGAAACAAAATGTGTGATTTATTAGAGTGTAATAGAAAACAAAATAATTAGAGTGAAGGGTAGTAGAAGTACAGTAGTGCTAAATATGGTAAACTGAGTGTATTTCACGGGTTTATCAGTGTAAACCTACAATGAATATAAAGTCTTGTTTACGTTCATCAATTTAAATGTAGTATTTCTTAATTTACTAATAAAATGTTTAAAAGCGTTTAATCGTCGGAAAGAATATGTTATCCCTGCCGCTGCTTCAGTCATACGTTACCGAACATCATCGGACAAAATCGGACTATTCAGTTCGATTACGTTCGATTGACTATATAGTTCGAGTGAGTTCAATTGGTTCTATAATCGAACTCACCAAAAAATTATATGTTCGATTATGTTCGATTGCCGAACTCAATCGAAGAGTTCGATTGATTTTTCGTTCGATTTCGTTCGATTAGATAGGCCTGTAAGACGTTAGATATTTTCACTGTCTGTGTAGGAGCTGTTGAATAGCAATCATTTGGAACTATTCGGCCATTTGAAAATGCATGTTGTCAAAATGTCTACGGATGAATAAATGAATAAGGAGAAAGTCCCAAAGCAACGAATATGGAAGTTATGGTGAGAATTATGTCTTACGTAAATCGAAGAAACTGAACGGGTGAGTCTATGTTTTTATCGAGGGTCGAGAGTTGAGGGTACCAAGTCGAGAGTACCAGGTCGAGAGTCGAGGGTACCAAGTCGAGAGTACCAAGTCGAGAGTATCAAATCCGAAAATAATAATAATATTAAATCCGATAATAGTAGTATAGGAGGGACCGCACGATCCGCGTTTTAATATATTCGGGATAAAGGGATAAGGGATTTTCGGGATAAATATGAATAATTGATGGGATTCTATAATATATTCGGGATAAATATGAATAATTGATGGCTTCTATAATATATTCGGGATAAATATGAATAATTGATGGTTTCTATAATATATTCGGGATAAACATCCAAAATGTCACGGGGGAGGGGTGGGTGGGGATCTATTGTTTCCAAGAAGACTTAAAAGGCCACCGTAATTCCAGTCACTCATCTATAGCCAGTAAACGAACCCAAACGAAGTATCAAGAAGCTCTCAACAAGATGGAAACCAATCCCAAATGTTTGTGTGGCGTTCCAGCAAAATCGAATAAATCCAAAACTGGGGAAGTATGGTTTCGCTGTGGAAAAAAGATCGACTTCGCTGTTGAAAGAAAAAAGGAACTGGTCCATCGTGAACTAGGATGCAATCTACGAATGTCCCAAGAAATGATTCAAGAACTTAACCTCGGTGAGGATGGTTTTGAATTCAAGAAAGATACTCCAAAATGTAAATATCACCGTTTGTATGCTAAACTTGTTCGAGTCAACGATCCAGAAAAAGAAAACTATGGCCGGTGGTTTTATGTTTGCAATGCAGCACCCCCAGATGGAACTTGCAGTTTATTTCAATGGAAGGAAGAAGAAGAGTCTGAAAGCGAAGATGATCCACCACCACCGCCGCCTACCAAAAAAGCCAAGACATCTCATCAAAACAAAAACTCTGCCAAGAAAGGCAAAAGTGTTAAAAAATCACGATGATTTTATCTTAGAGAAATCAGAAACCAAATGAACACTTGAATTGATTCGTAAAGTTATAACTTGCTTTTTATAAATCTTCCATATGAACTGAGTTAATAAAAATTGATTTTAAACCAAATCTTTGCAGTTTTCTGTGTTGTTATTATTTCAACTAAAGAGTCAAAATGACGCTAATTAGTCATACAAACTTTTTCAAAATCTCAGCATAGTTCTATTGTATCACGTTCAACGTCATCACTGATTTACTAAATGAAGATTAATTACAAAACGTCACACAGTAATCTGATTATAAAGACCAGCTGGTCAAATCAAAGGATTACTAATTACTATTGAATCTTTTCAAAACACAATAGTCACATTATAAAATCTCAGCTACTAGGAAGATAGTAATCAGTTCACTTGAAACCTTCAAAGTGGATGTGTAAGTCGAAATGGCTTATAAATTTTATGAAGGATTTTCACAAGAAAAACATGAACTTGGAGAAAGCTGGACTTACTCGGAATTACAGAACTTCAATTCTCAGACAAGTGATCTCCTAGGAATTCATTCTGAGGATTTGTTATTATTTTCATCCAAAACTCCAAAACTGGTAAGAGCGTTGACGTTTACAAAACTAGTTTTTAAATACTCTATGTACTCAAACAAACTTATTCTGTTTTCTCGTTAGTTGGATACAAGTTGGACCGAATCTGAATTGGCAAATTTAACTCCTGGTTCGTGGGCACCGATCGATGTAGATGAATTTGTAAGTTCTGAGGTAGAAACCCAAGATTTGGTCTTTTCTGGGGACACGTTTGACGAAGATGCGTTTTTTCAAAAAGTATTTGGTGAAGAGTATAAGAAAACACCCAACGTGGATAATGACACTCAAACGGTAAGTTCATATTCACGATAACATAAATCAAACAAACAGTGATTCAAGTGTATAACAAATTTAATTAGTTACAAACTATATTTACATTCATCAGTGTTGCAAGTATAGCGTTACAATACTTCAAACTAAGCGTACTAGTTCAAACTTAGCCGTTCGTTCGATTTCTGACATAGGTTTGTTAATCTCGGTTCTTGCTTCTTCTTTTTTGATTCAATACGTTGTTCCTGATCGTTTAAGACTTTTTTTTCTATTCCTTGATCCTAAGAAAGAAAGAAAGAAAGAAAAGAAAAGAAAACACAAAACAAAAACAAGCAAACTTCTGACCGTAAACTTAAAACTTAACTAATCTTTAGTACAAGGATGAATATATATATATATATATATATATAAAGGAAAATAATAATGATAATAATCAAAATATATCTATTGTTAATGAAAATAAAAGCCCACAGTTACATAATTTCACTTTCCCAATCTTCTGGTTCCTGCTTTCCTTCTTCTTCTTCTTCTTCTTCTTCTTCTTCTTCTTCTTCTTCTTCTTCTTCTTCTTCTTCTTCTTCTTCTTCTTCTTCTTCTTCTTCTTCTTCTTCTTCTTGCCGTTCTTCTTCTTCTTCTTCTTCTCCCTGAAAATTAAAATAAAATCTCGGGAGAGGAAATTCATTGCCTTCGTTCAGGAAGGCTTCAGAAAGCCTATTGTTATAAGTGCGATTCCACTGAACCGGATAGATCGTAATAACTTGTAAATTTCTAACGAAAATTACAAAATCTGTGACTAATGTATCTGAATTATTATAATCACATCCATAAGGAGCCAGAACCAAGTTATAATGGTCACAATGGGATAGCGCGGTTGCTATCGATCGAATTACTATATGTCAACATTGTCTTTCAAAGGCCAATTAATTAAGTTGTTTATGTGCCTTCTTTCCTTAGCAATACATTTCTGTGTACTCTCATCAAATGAGTTCTGACAAGCGAGCGCGATTTTGAGGTTGTAAATAAAGTTACTGAGCCGTGTTGATCAAGGCCGTGGGATCGATGCGGCAATCACTGATAAACAGGGTAGGAACTGATCGAACAGCAGAATTTGTGGGCAATCAACAAAATATTCCAAAGAGCTGTGCTTGCTCTCTGTTTTCCTCTGCAAATCAAGACAATTTCGCTTGCATGATGCCATGGCGCGCAAATAGATCATCGAGTATTTGATGGAGGCGACCAAAGAAGAAGAGGTTTACGTTTACATGTGTCTGAGCTATTGTGTTCTGGCTGGGATTCTTAGACAGAAACCCAACCTCATGTGTTAACGACCAAGAGCTCCAGAATCTCACTCCGTGTAGCTAACTCGTTCGGCGATCTTAATAATTATAATACAGAATCGTCGCCATCTTTCCCGCCAAAACTGTAGCGATTATCGAATGCAAGCTAAGGGAGTTCTTTCAGAAATTATCTCCGAAGATAAAGATGCCTATCCAACAAAAGTACGTGGAATCATTTTGTACTACCTACTGTATTTTAAGCTCCAGGTACTTAGGATCCCTGATGAATGTTAAAATATATGGCAATCCATGTCAAATCTAACTTGCCTTCCGAAGGTAAGTTTAATTGATGATCTGCGCATACATCCGATCATTCTTTCCCGCAATATTTTATTTCAATTCCCTATCGGCCTTGATCGTGACACAGTCACAGGGATTGCACTGTAACTTAGCGCTAACTTCACTTAGAATAAAATGCAACTCTACTGAGCTGGGCCGGGAATCAGTTTACACTGATAAATCAGCCCGTAACAAACCCAATCATGTAACACTGCATCTCTACTGAGCTGGGAATCGGTTTATACTGATAAATCAGCCCGTAACAAACCCAATCATGTAACACCAAACTGGCATCTCTACTCAGCTGGGAATCAGTTTATACTGATAAATCAGCCCGTAACAAACCCAATCATGTAACACCAAACTGGCATCTCTACTCAGCTGGGAATCAGTTTATACTGATAAATCAGCCCGTAACAATCATGTAACACCAAACTGCATCTCTACTTAGCTGGGAATCAGTTTATACTGATAAATCAGCCCGTAACAAACCCAATCATGTAACACCAAACTGGCATCTCTACTCAGCTGGGAATCAGTTTATACTGATAAATCAGCCCGTAACAATCATGTAACACCAAACTGCATCTCTACTTAGCTGGGAATCAGTTTATACTGATAAATCAGCCCGTAACAAACCCAATCATGTAACACCAAACTGGCATCTCTACTCAGCTGGGAATCAGTTTATACTGATAAATCAGCCCGTAACAATCATGTAACACCAAACTGCATCTCTACTTAGCTGGGAATCAGTTTATACTGATAAATCAGCCTATACACATGCAATCATGTCAGTATAACTGCCAAGCTGCATCTCTACTGAGTACATCAATATGTCGATCCTTGTACATATGTATACAATGTCATAATACGTCCTAAATTTATAACTTTTCCTTTTATTATGTTTTTATGGCCGAATAAAAATGGCTTTAGAGTCATTGTTGGTATATATCACATTCAATATCTGTAAATACATTTGTTCTCGATCGGTTTGTTGACAATCACTTGCCATAATAATTTTGTCGCCTGTGGTGCTCTGTTATAGGCGTAGTGTCAAGAGGAATCTCAAATATGCGGGAAAATTTCCCGCATATCTTTGGTAACTAAGACGTTCTGGCTCGTTATGAATTGGGTCATTACCTCTATACCTTAGTACGATGTGGAAGTCGTACTCATTCCTATCAACGTTCCAAGTCGAAAATGAAGTTTCGACTAGTGAACGTTCGTTAGCTACTCTTCTTAATATATCTTCCACTTTCTCCCACAACTCCTCTTCGTAATAGAAAATTTCGACTTACCCTTATACTGGTCTAGGTCGTTCGGAAAATGTCTCTCCAGGGTGTGTTGCTTGCCCCGGTTGTTGAAGTTCAGCTTCTCTAGTTGTGATTGAAAGGAAGACATGTTAATATCCTGTAACTTGAACACCCCAAAAGTTATCTTATTTATAGGAAGAGTTAGCATCATTTCCCCGTTTGAAAAAAACCGTCAAAGGATAGTTAGCGACATGTTCCGTTTGAAAAAAAAAAAAAAAAACCATCATAGGATAGTTAGCGACATCTCTATTGTTTACTGTGAAGTTTGTTCATACCTCTCTGTTTTCAGATTGATGCTGAGATAGATACTGGTGTACCCGAAGACTTTAATTCTTCCTGGCATAGTTGGGAGAATGAATGGGTAAAACATAATAATAATATTAATCAACTATTTGGTGTCAAAGTTTTAGTTTATTTTGAAATCTCTCTCTCTCTCTCTCTGACATATATATATTTACAAACTATGATGCTCATTTATATACAAACCTCATTTCTTTCCGACTTGCGCGGTATTTCTAACAAAAGCTGATGCGGTTTTCTTTGTTTCTATAGAAAGAGGGTAACTCTGAAGAGACCGACATCCCAACTGAACTTTTTGATTCTTGGACAAGTTGGCAATCTGAACCGGTGAGAGAATACTATTTGTATAGTGGTTTTGAAAGTATGTGTGTTGATTTGTGTGTTTGTTTTATTATCTCAGGAAGATGACTCCATTCCAAAGGAAATGTTTCAAGACTGGGGACCGATTTTGCTCGATAATTCTCAATTAGCCATTGATGATTCCGAGGTAATTACATTACCGTTGTTCTTTCCCATAGGCAAACACATTATTAAAAATATGGTTCTATTTATTTTGTGATTCTCCAGATTGAGTGTACTTCATCTCCCTCAAATGAAATCCAAAACAATGTTCAGGAGATCACCGATCCCAGCACAGCAAGTCCGGTGTTTAATGAGGTTTGTCTTTGTTTTATAGTTTCTTTATCTGAGACCGCTGTGTTGTTCTTGATCTTTTGTTCCCTTAGGTTTTTAAAATATTTTAAAACATGAGAATTATGTTCTACTCTTACTTTGGAAATAACCTTCATCTTATTTATTTATAGGTGGAAGTTGAGTTGGTTTCCCAAGTTGGCGAAGGAGGCGGGGATGTGGAACCCAAACCAACCTCAAACCAGGTAAGTGTTTGTTTTGTGTTTTATTCTATTGTTATATTGTCAAGACCGCAAATTGGAACACCCTCCCCCGAAGGTTATTATTTTCAAAGGCTACTAATATATTATACTTCCTTAAAGTTTTAGCAACGCAAATCAATCAACCAACATTTATTTATTTATTTATTTTCTTCTTGAATCATAGGCTGGAAGTAAAGAGTTTCCATGTGATCAATGTACCAAAGTTTACAAATCCAAACAGAGCTTGGTGCGACACGTCAATTCGTTCCATCTAAAGAAGAAACCATTTAGTTGTACCATCTGTAAGAAAACCTTCACTCGCAAAGACCATTTGAAAATCCACCAAAAGCTACACCAATCGAGCGTGGAACGAGAATTCTCATGTAACAAGTGTTCTGAGAAATTCGACAACATCAACCGTCTACGAGTCCACCTGGAAACAGCCCACCCTACCCCCTCTACAAGCCGTGACGAACCCAATAAAAAACGAAAAGCCAATACTCCTTCACTCGCACAAAAACGACCTAAAATAACAGGTAACCACCTACATAAAGTTAATTCTATTGTTTAATCATCATCCATAGGTATTGAGAACGTTTAATCAATTTTATCTTATACTTTTTTTTTTTTCTCTCTCTCTCTCTTCAACTGACTTTTACAGATAGTAATGCCGAAGAACCTCCACAACCATCTCCTTCGCCACAGCCAGCTCCTTCACCACAGTCAACTCCTTCACCACAGCCAGCTCCTTCACCACAACCATCTCTTCCCTTACCACCACCACCAGCGCCGCCGCCACCACCACGTAGACAACGTCAAGCCCACATCAATCCTCCCGGTCAAGTCTTTACTGAAGATGTTATGAACATGCCACCCGATCTATTCACTGAGTTAGATGCTGATCTCCGTGATATGATCCAACAACATTGGCGAGCCATCCGAACTAGAGAAAGCCGGGGTAATAGACTTCAGGATCGCTATAACATTCGAGTAAATGCTGACGGTACAGAACCATTCCCTAGATATCTACAACAAATTATGGATGACCAGCGAACTGTGTTTAAAATCAACCTCTCGTTTGGATTTATTCTTCGAAACCATGAAACACAAGAATTGACCTATTTCCATCCATCCGTGAACAATCAGCGGTTCTTTGAAACACCACATCTAATAAGGAATCAACACGATCTCAACCAACTGATGGAAACGGTGAGAAACACGGATTTCATCGAGTTTATGAAACAACAGCGCCCCAATTCCAAGCATATCCTGGATTTTGTAACAAACGTTACATTTTACGTCACCAAACTGCATGGTCATCCGATAGGTCGCTCGAGTGAACTTCCAGCCTATATCCTCAACAACAAAGCCATTGTCACCTTAGATTGTAACAGCAACACCGGTAAACCTTATCAAGATGCGCTGTGCTTCTTCCGATGTTTAGCTATGTTCAATGGTTGTCACCCCAAGAATTTAAAAGCCGCTACCAACACCTATTTTCGAAGGTAATTGAATTACAATTATTTTATATGTCACTCTTCCACACTACTCTATGTATGCGTGACACTCGAATAATTCCTAGTCAATGCGAAGGTTTAACCATTTACTTATGCGCTATGTTGACTGTTTTTCACTGTGTTGTGTATTCATTACAATCTTTCTCTGTTACATAGGTATTCTGCACAATACCCTGACTCAAGGTTCCAAGGTGTTAAATTGGAAGAACTCACTGATCTCGAGAAGCTGTTCAACATCAACATCGTGGTGTACAGCCTCGAACCTCACCATTCAACCCAAGATGATGATGATGATGAGAATTCCGAACAACCCATCGAAGGAGATGTCGTGGCACACATCGTCAGGCGCTCCCACCGTCACTACCCTGAAACGATGTACCTAAATCTGTACAAAGACCATTTCAGTTTCATTAAGAACGTTAACTGCTACTCCAAATCTTACCAGTGTTCAAGATGTTCGAAGTACTGGAAGCACGCTGGAAAACTTCACCGCCATGAGGTAAAATGTGAAGCAAAGACCCGCTTACGATTCCCTGGAGCTGCGTACGTTGTACCACCCACCATCTTTGAGAAACTTGGAGATGAAGGTATCGACATCCCTGAGGAGTTACGATACTTCAAGTACTTTGCCACCTTCGACTTCGAAAGTATGTTGGAACGAGAGAACTTACCTGAGAACTCGAAAAAACTGAAATGGGAAAACAAACATGTACCACTGAGCTTCAGCATCTGTTCCAATGTGCCTGGTTACCAAGAACCCAAGTGTTCAATAACAAACGGTGACTCTCATGAATTGTTGAAGGAGTTTAACAACTATCTACTCAAAATCAGCGAGGAGAGTTATCGTTTGTTATTAAACGACTTTGAAACCATCTTCACCGCCATCGACGAACAGATTGGAGATCCTATGGAAACTGACGGCGAGGATAATATACAAGAGTTGGCTGAACTGCTGGTTAATTTGCAAGAAGGAAGAGAGAGTGACGAGCGTGGTGTTAATGTTCTAGAAAGTGATGATGAAGATGAGGAAGAGATAGAGTCAGAAAATGAAGAAGACCGAATATTCCTTGATGATGATAGTGTTACAACCGAAACCGAACCAGACTTTTATCGAGCCCTGGATCAGGAATTGGAGATGTTGGATGGTGGTGAAATCGAACGCGAAGCGGCTCAAGGAGAAGTGAATAAAGAACAAGAGAAGAAGAAAAAACCACACCCCCTGGTCAAACTGAAGGTAAATATTACAGATTATTATCATAATTTGGTGTATTGGGTTCCCTGTGGTAGAATCAGTTAAAGTGTTTGTGGGGGTTCCTGTGTTAAACAACAACAATGCCTGTTTATTCATACATATTGTATTCCATGTGCGGGGTTCCTGTGTTGTTCGTTCTCCTTCGATGACATTAACCTTTATTCATTTTATTGTTGTTTATAGATGGAACTTGAAGCTCACCTGAAAGAACTCCCAGTGCTTGGTTTTAACAATGGGCGGTACGATCTAAATGTAGTGAAAGAATTCCTGCTCCCCTACATGGTAAAGTACGAACCAATCAAGTTCGCCATCAAGAAGAACAACAACACGATGTGCCTAAAGACCGAACACCTAAAATTCCTTGACATCACCAACTATTTGGCACCAGGATTCAGCTACGATCAGTTCATCAAGGCCTACGAGGTACACCAGACGAAGGGATTCCTCCCTTACGAGTGGTTAGATAGTCTTGAAAAGTTGAACTCCCAAGAACTCCCTCCACACGCTACCTTCTTCTCTTATTTAAAGAACAAGAACATCACCGAGGAGGAGTACCAATACTGTCAGCGAGTCTGGAAAGAAAATGGTATGGAAACGTTCCGAGAGTTTTTGATCTGGTACAATAACCTAGATGTAGCACCCTTCGTGGAAGCGGTAGAAAAGATGTTGGTGTTTTGGCAAGAGAGAAAGATTGATATGTTCAAAGATGGTGTCTCTGTCCCTGGGTTGACCCTGAAGTACTTGTTCTCCGGGTTGAATGACAAGACCTACTTTAATCTCTTCAACGAAAAAAACAAAGATCTTTACCATCTGTTCAGAAACAACAACACAGGCGGGCCAAGCATCATCTTCATGCGGTATCAAGAAACGGGTAAAACAAAATTGAGAGAAGTGGAGATGACAGCGAAAGGTCAAGTACCCAAAGCGTGTAAGAAAATTCTGGGTTATGATGCCAATGCTCTGTATTTATGGGCGATTTCGCAAGATATGCCGACAGGTTCTTACACACGACGCCGGGCCGAAACCCATTTTAAACCAGAGAACTCCAGAAGAATGGCGGATGAATGGTTAGCCTGGGAAGAACGCGAAAGGAACATCCGTATAAGACACCAGCTCAACAACAGTGAAAAGCGTATTGGAGCTCGTCGTTTACCGGTGGATGGATTCCACAGTGAAAGCCGCACTGTATTTCAATTTCATGGTAAGTCGCTAAATATTTTACTATGTAGTATTCATTCATGCATGTATTCACTCATCCGTACTCATTCATTCACTGGTTTAACTTTTCAACATAGGAATTGTTGTGGTGTACAGTCTTCTTATGTATGTATTCTTTGTCATTACTTATAGGTTGTTACTGGCATGGTCACGATTGTTCGTTGAACCGAGGAAAAGTCATGAACGCAACCAGAAAGAAATCCATGAGTGACCTCAGAGCTGAAACAAAGGCCAACACCGAATATATCGAGAGCGAAGGATTTAATGTGGTGGAAATGTGGGAATGCTGTTGGCGAGAGATGAAACGGACTGACCCTCTCCTTCGACAATTCTTGAACGCTGATTTCAGACGCCCCTTGGATCGATGTTACAGTCTTACGAAAGAGCAGATTGTACAAGCTGTTGTAGACGGGAGTTTGTTTGGTGTGGTGGAGTGTGATATCAGAGTGCCAGAATCGTTGAAGGAGAAATTTAGTGAAATGTGTCCGATCTTTAAAAACATCGAGATAAGCCGCGAAGACATTGGAGAGTATATGAAGGAGTTTGCTGAAGAGAATGACATGATGAAACAACCCCGCCGCAGCTTGATTGGTAGTATGCATGGTGAAAAGATCCTACTGGCCACCCCACTTCTCAAGTGGTATTTAGCACATGGACTGGAAGTCACCCGAATATACCAAGTCGTGGAGTTTACACCTGAACCATGCTTCAGTTCGTTTGGTGTCGCTGTATCCAACGCACGTAGAGCTGGCGACGTTGATCCGAGTAAAGCCATCATTGCCGACACAATGAAATTGGTAAGTTTTTGGAACTGAATACACTATAATCATGTATTCTTGCATCAACTAATACACATGTTTTTCTCTCTCGCTTTAGGTTGGTAACTCGAGCTATGGTAAAACAATCACCAACCAACTAAAGCATCGAGAAGTCCGATTCAGTGATGATGCCGAAACCTCTAAACTAGTCAACTCGCCTTATTTTCGCCAATTGGACACCATCGGTGAGGAAACGTACGAAGTTCAGTCCGCGAAAAAGCGCATCAATTTGAATCTTCCAATTCAAATTGGATTTTTCGTTTACCAGTACGCTAAACTAAGGATGCTGGAATTCTACTATGATTTTATGGATACGTTTGTGGATCGCTCAGACTTTCAGTATCTAGAGATGGACACCGATTCGGCATACATTGCCATTTCTGGTGAAAGTCTCGAAGAAGTAGTCCGCCCCGAGCTTCGAGAAAAATTTCAAGAAGAAAAACATCTCTGGCTCCCTCGAGATGATACTGCAGAAAACCTTGCTTACGATAAACGCACGCCAGGGTTGTTTAAGGTAGAGTTTGAGGGGGATGGATTTATCGGTTTATGCAGTAAAACGTACTATTGTTTTGGACGGAAGGATAAGTTCAGTTGTAAAGGTATTGTTAAGAAATGCAACGAAATTAATAAGGAAAAGTTTTTGAATGTTCTGACCAGTAGAAAAAGCGCTTCGGGAGTAAATCGGGGGTTTCGATGTATAAATAACAGAGTTTATACTTATACTCAAGTAAGGCAAGGGTTTTCGTTTTTTTATGCAAAGAGAAAGGTTTTACAAGATGGTATTTCCACAATTCCTCTGGATATTTAAAGTCAAAAGTTCTCTAGTCATATGAATCGTATTAATTTTTTTAATGATCGGCGAGAGAAATTATCTACAACCCTATTCTCTTTAATTAGTCTATCGCTAATATTGAAAATAGTTTTAAATAGTAACACAACTTTTGAAACTCAACACTTTACAACTGAAAACTTATAGAATCTTAGGTTTATATGTAAATATTACAGTGTAAACAGAAACGGTTGAATGCACTTCGCATCAGTGATGTTAATTAAGAGTTTTATCTTATACATTATTGTTCTCTCATTGATTAAAGTTCAGTAATGTCAAATATGGTTTCTTCTTCTTCATGTTCTTCAGTTTGTTGTGCGTTGTAAAATTCTTCTAATTCGAATGATGAGGAGGGGTTTCGTGAGCGGAGTCTAGTTCTGATTTTGAAGATGATAACAATAATAATGACGGTGAAGAATGTTCCAAATGAGCTTGAAAGAATCCAGATGATAGTATGTTTGAAGGTTGAACTTGAAGAAGGTAGCCAAGAAGGTATTACTTTAAACGTGGATCGAGATGTAGTATTGAAAATTGTTGAGGTGATCGGTTGATGTGATAAATAAGAAGACGGCTTGAATGATGGCTGGGTTGGTTGTGATGGTGGACAATCACTGGTAATGGTAACGTTTCGGATCGTATAAATACAGTTGCAGTTTAAATAGGTATTCCTTCCTTTTCACATTGATCCATGTAAGTTGAGGGTTTTGACTTAGGTATTTCATCAAGGAGTTGCAGTCCACATTGTTGTTTTGAAAGTCGAGTCCCGTTTTGTTGACAGCTATGACTGGTATCTCTCGTAGGTTGAGGCCAGAGCAGTCCATGAACATAAAATGACGGAAATTAAAACATCGACAAAGACCACATTGAAGTGTATAACTCATCAAAGGCAAACATAAAATGAACAGCAAAAAGAGAAACATCTTGTAGCGCGTAAAGTTTGTGACCGGAGAGAACTGAAGTAAGTGTCCAATGAAATCGGATATCCAGTGCTAGGTGATTTATTTCCGGTTTGAAATTGATATAAATAGAGTCTACTTACATGTGATCTATCATTTGAAGCAATGGATCCGAGGTTGAAACATCCTTTCGGAGCCGTTATGGCTGGTCCAACGTGTTGTGGAAAAACTTATTTGTTGAGAAAAATCTTAGAGCGAGGGGAAAAAATGATTAACGGCGCGCCGCAAAACATACTGTGGTGTCACGGTATGCATCAACCGGCACACGATGAAATGTTACAAACAATACCAAACCTTTCGTTACTGGAGGGTTTGCCCAGTGATCTGGAGTCACGAATTGATCCTACTCAACGAAATCTGGTGGTCATCGACGATTTGATGAACGAACTGGCTAATGACAAACGTTTGACGAGTATTTTCACCAAAGGTTGTCATCATTTAAACTTGTCTTGCGTTTTTATCTTACAAAACATGTTTTGTCAGGGTAAAGAATTACGAAATGTTTCTCTCAACGCACATTATCTAATGATTTTCAAATCACCGCGAGATAGTAGTCAAATCACACATTTAGCCAAACAAATGTACCCTGGTCATGTTAAGTTTATGCAAGAGGCCTTCAATGATGCGACCGCAAAGCCTTATGGGTATTTACTCTGCGATCTCAAACCCGATACCCCAGAAGAGTTTCGACTGAGAACCAATCTATTCCCTGAGGAGCGACAATATGCTTATATCAAAAAGATATAAAAACAGAAACCAACTCTAGAACCAGTCATTTGACCATGAGTCGCCGTGCGAAGAAGAACTACCACCATCTTAAAGTTCTGGCTAGCAGCAATCCTCAACAGGTCAAAGCCATACTTAAGAGTGCAGACGATTCTTTGATTCATACTCTTTGCGAGTGTACTTACAATTTGTTGAATTCAAACCTTCCTATCAGTAACAAACAAAAGAAGAAACTGCATCCCTATAAAAATCATCTGATCCAATTAGCTAGTAAGCAGGTGACTTTTCCCAAGAAACGCCAAGTTCTCGTGCAAAAAGGAGGGCATTTTCTTTCGATTCTATTACCACCAGCAATCGCCCTCTTGGAACAATTTTTAAAATGAATCACGCCAAAAAAATGGTTTTGATTCCCGAGAACACTCTGGAACGATTGCAGCAACGCCAAACTGTCAACACAGCGCCACTCACCTCTCGCTTGAATGGTTTAGATCATGACATACAAGATGTCTTGAGTAATGAAAAACTTTCTGAAGATGAGAAAGTGCGAGAGTACAGTCAAACCCTACAAAACTACCTGACCTATTACAACCAGAGAAAAAATCAACCTTTGAAAGTGAATATTGAACCAGCGATCATCGAAAAGAAACAAGAAGAAGCGAAAGAAGCAGAGACAGAACCACCACAGGAAGCCCAAGAACAACAACAAGAGGTTACACTGGAGCGAGATATCATTCGCGCTTTATCAAAAACCCTTAAAGATCGCGGCAAGTTGTTGATGGCAAAAATCAAAGAAAATCCTGAAATAATGAAATGGGACGATCGTGGAGAGTTGATCTTTGAAGGGAAACACCTCAAAGGCTCGCATATTTCTGATCTGATCGGGGATTCTTTGAGAATGCGCAAAGGAGTAGAACCTGTAGGCTGGGAGATGTTTACCAAAGGTCTTGCTAAAATGAATGCACCTGAACATCTGGTGAGAAACACACGAAGTAGAAACGCGTTGAGGGAGTTCAAGTCTGGTGTTAAAGCATCAACCTCTAAGGATAAAAGAGAAGAAGAAGCTAATGATTGGTTTCCAACCCCAATGTCATTACCCAAAGGCCCTGGACCCGTGAAGTCACGAGCTAAGAACCCCAAGAAACAGATCCGTCAGCGTTGGTTGACATTTCATACTTAACTATTGTAATTGTTATTCTATGTATGTATTGATCATGATCAAATAAACCAGACTTTGAAGTTTTAAAAGTGTTGTTTATTGTGTTTTGAGGTTTGATGGGTTACACTTCTTATACGATGAAACAAATATCCAAAATGTCTTACAATAAAATTATATACAAAGTGATCGTTTTTATTAGAATTCCTCGTAAAATAACGACTTACAAGGGTTTTCAAGCTAATGTTTCTACAACGATTGATTATAAAATACAAACAGTAGTGACCACACACATTGGAGGTCAGGGATTGAAGTCCCTGTGAATTATAAGTCCACTGTTTAGAATTGTTTTCGATAAACTGTTTAAAATTGCGGGAATAATCTTCAGGCTTGTGACCGTAGGAATCAAAGAATTCCCCATGTTGTTCTTCGGTAAAGTAAAACGCACACCAATGAGATCCAGGTCGATCGTGAGGGTCCACGTTGGCCACAAACGCAGCTGGGTAGTGTTCGATGTGGGTAGGTAATCGGTCAGATGCAAAGACGCCTTGAAAGGTATTTCTTGTGTAGGGAAGGTGATGCAATACCACAGCAATCTGTTTGGTGTTCATGGGATTTTAACTCGCCCAGTTGAAGGTGACGTTTCTGTTATGATCAATCTCGATCAGAGAATCAAACTCAGCAAAGAGGATCGCGTTGACTGTCACCGGCAGAGGTTCGGCAAACTGAATGCCAAGGCGGAGATTTCCCTGTTTTATAAGAGAAACATGAGGTCCAACCGAGAGATCTGGGGTTAAGTCAAAGGCGTAGAGGGTGTAGCCCTGGTGATAATCGCGACGTTCAATTTGAAGTCCTTTGTCGTGGAACAGATTACCAGTACCCAGAAACAAACTCATGTAACCTTTGAGGTATTGCGACTGTTCAAAGTTCAGTTGTATGGCTTTCATGGGGCTGGATTCTCCGTTGATGTAGACTCCAACTTGTGTGGCGTTGAAATGTTGAAAGTTGAATGGATTTCTTTTGTAAGAACCATTGAACGCTGTGTTTTCCACCAGACCGAGAATGAGGCGTTTCGGGATTTGACCCAAAAACACATCATCTGGAGTAAAGGTCATTTGACCGTTCGAAATGGACATGGCTTTGCATTCTACTCTGGTGATGGGATAGAGGGCTGGGGTGTGGCGAAGTGCTGTAGCGATACCCAAAAAGGTATCGTTGAAGATTTTCACCTTTCTCACGTTAAAACTTGATTCTAAAATCACTGATTTGTAGTCAACTCCATCGGTAGGGGACATGAGGCAGAAGGTATTCTTGCTTCGATTCATTCTGATGCGGATGGTCACTCCGTTGAGAATCAAACGGTCTTGACAGAAGATATCCTGATGAATGGGTCCCATGAGCTCAATGGTTGAGCTATTTCTACAAAACGTGTAGCGTGTATGCAAGCCTAAATTCCGATCCCTGAGATCAACTCCCGGGTTGGCCTGATCCATTTTCCCTGGTGTATCTTTGTAAAACAATTCACCTTGAAGCTGGGAGGTTTTAGCATCCGTTCCATAACTCAATAGAGTGGTGTACATAGCACGATAGGGGTTCGTGTTGGTTGAGGATGAAATCAGTTTATCGTTCATGGTAACATCAACTTGACTGAACAAGGTTTGAAGAAATAGATTGACGGGTCCTACGTGGTCATCATCCTCTAGATTAGTTCCATTGCCCTTGGTAATCTTCACCTTCAGGTAAATCCAAGAGCTCCTTAGATCCGTCAGCTCATCCCCAGATCCAGGTATAGAAAATTCAATAGGACCCGAGTCCGTGATGTTCGATACAGGAAAGTATTCAATAAACTGTCCACGGTCAATGTTGCTTTGAACGTGTGGTGCTAAAAAGAGGTCGAGTTCAGACTTGTGACATGATTGAGATTTTGGATGCGCCATGATGATGGTTTAGTCAAAAAATTGGTTAAATTCCTGCTGCTTTGGTTTAGCTGTTTTCCGCTTCTTGGTAGAAGGTCGACTGACTCGTTTCGCTGGTGCTTTCCTTTTTATAGGCTTTCGACCCCCACCTTTTTGAGCTCGCGAAGCATTCTGGGAAGTCGATGAGCCAATGGCTTTCTTGCCTCTTTTCACTAGCGAATCGCCAATAGTTTCTCCATTTAACACATCTTGAGCCACGCCTATGCTTTGTTTGAGCGCTTGTTGACCCGCGGTTTTCAATCCAGAACTTATATGAGGAACAGCCCATCGATAAAGTCCTTTGAGGAAAGATCCCAACCCGTAACCATGTTGAACCCTTCCTCCGCGAAAGGCAGGCAGGTGGCCTCCTTTTTGTTGAACTTGTTGAAGATAATAGTTTTTAAAATATTCAGGTTTTGACTCTCGCATCTTGTTTAATGAAAGTATGGTGAAGCTCTCCTGAGGTGTAGTGTCACCAACAAACGTCCAGTCTCAAATGGTACGATCTCCCCAGAGTCTCGCCTTATATTCACTTCGATACTCTCAAATTCTTTCCTGCTGACCGGTAAGTATTGTGGGCTCATAAAGGTCTTGCTGACCCGTTGACCATCTTCACCTTCTACAGGAACAATTCTCAATAGAGGAACCTGAGCGTTCCCCACACATTGTGACTCTACAATATCACAGTAGACATAAAGGTTGTGTAAACCGTGGTCTAGATCAACTTCTCGTTCAGCCGTTGTGGTTTTACTGTAAAGAGTTCCGTTCCCAAATCCCAATAGAATTCCTACATCGGAAAAGAAAGCTTCCACGTTGTTTTGCAAGTGAATGGTTATTTTTCGATTCAGTTTTTCGAAGGAAAACCAGGCCTCGTTCTTGTAGATCGATTTTTGGATCAAAGCATTCATTGTTGCAATGATATTTTCAATGGAGGGATAGTGACCGGGAGGGATGGAGTAACCTTCGACGGCCACACCTTTTTTAACGTAAAAGCGATTCCATTTTGATGCGGTATGTACATTGTTCCAGGTGTGGGGGTACTGAATTTCCGTTATCGCCACTTCCCATTCATCTACAAGTTTGATGGATTGAGGGAGTTGAACTCTATATTCTGCTAGAGTGTTACCAGGAAATACATCCATAGAACTGTTAGAGGGAAGCCAGAGATAAAACTGTGTTTTCTCCATGACGTTCTGAGAGAAATGAGGGTTCAATCCCCACCACCCAACTATTTATAAACTAAGAACACTCTCAAGATTTTGAAACAAAAGCTTTTATTCACTCAATCACAAAATAGTATTACAATGTTTTCATGTCACGTGCTGGAACCCAGGAATTAAACTTATCGGGGTACCCTTTCCATTTGACCAGATATTCTAGTTTTCCTTTCCGTTTTCGTTTCTTGACAACAGATTCAATTTGATAAACATCATCCTCTTTTTCAACTTTCTGGATTTCTTGTCCATAAAACACACCTTCCAAAGGTTCGCCTTGTTGATCTTTAAGGCGATAGACGGGAGGTTTTCTTGGGAGTCGTTCTGATACGGTGAAGATTTCCACACTCCAGTTCGGAGTGTAACCTTTTTCAAACGTTTTCTTTACTTTACTGATTCTTACTTGATCGCCAACACTGAATTGGAAACGAACAGGGCTTGAGATAGTTTTACCGTATAATGTATACCACACTAGATCTTCGTTGGTTTTAGTGACTTGACTGGGTTTCATTCTAATACTTCGATGATAACTGTTGTTGTACGATTTCACCACGTCTGGTAGCGCTTCTACGTAGCGCCAAGAATTCTTGAAGGTGAAATAACGAAAGAGTTTATTCTTTAGAGTCCTGTTAAATCGTTCTATCACTGAGGCTTTTGTTTCACTGTTTGTAGTAAAGAAATGAACATGTTTTTCTTTTAAATATTTCTGAAACGTTCGATTCAAAAACTCCATTCCTTGGTCGGTTTGCAGCTTGGATGGTATTCTTCCCGATTTAAAGATTTGTATAAAGGCCTCGGTAATTTCTTGACCAGTCTTGGTTTTTAATGGTATTACCCAAGCAAATTTAGAAAGTATGTCAATGACGGTTAATAAATAGCGATAATGATTGTTCATTTTACTTAACGAACTTAAATCTACAAGATCGGCTTGAAACTGATCGTCTTTTCCACCCACAATGACTCGGTTTCTGACATATCGTCGACGGGCTGGTTTGTGTAACGTATAGGTTTCTTGTTTTTCTAACCATTTCTTGACTTGCTCACGAGTTATCTTCTTCACTCCTTGTTCTTTGGCAGCACGAAAAACACCCTCCAGACCCGAAAAACTTCCTGCGCTTTTTAGATTGTAATAGATACTGTTGAGAATTTTTTCCATCGCAGAATTCTGAATTTTGCACGATAATTTTTCCTCCACAACAGGCTACCATACAACGTGTTCGGTTCAGTAATCGTTCCAGTCTGAGTTGGAAGGAAGCTGGTAGACAACCCATGTTCACTCTTCAAGAGAAGAGGTAAAATGATGTTCAAGTGATTTATAGGCTGCTTTTATACTATAAGAAACTGAAACAATTCCTTCCACTCCCTTTCGGTCAATTCTAACTCTTTGGCCAAGCGAAGAAACGTCAATAGTCTACCTACGTTAGCGTTCATTTTTCCTTCTATATAAATTTGCTTTAAATCATCTATCCGTCGGCTCGAAACCGATTGAAATCTAGAAACTATGTTAACCCAAATTATATCGGGGAAACTAAGTTGACTTGCAATTATAACAAGGCATCGATAATAGAGTCGTGAATACAAGGAACCCATGTTCACAGTTGAACCTACAGCTAACAAGTGAAAACATACAAAGCGTTTGATTCTATTTATAAACTTATTTTATTCGGGTTCATTGACTTTACATCATTGGTTATGCATTGTGAGCATGGTGGTAAGGAAATGCTTTGTAATGAATTTTAAAATGTCCGTGATAAATGATGGATGTAACGGTCGATGCCAGCGTCGAAGTTCTAGGGTAGTTTTCTAGTTCAAGCAACGCCAGATGAATGGTTGACATTGGTAAATGTTCAAGTTCTTCTAGGTAGTTTTGCCAGGAATCGTCAAGAGGCATGGACAAAAAGTGACAGACATCGTGTACAGTTTCCCATAGCTCTGAGTAGTTGATTTTTGGTAGTGCTTCATCAATATAAATAATGATGTCTTGTAGATCTGTCCTCATCTTTCTAAGGGTGGGAAGAAGAGTGCCGTCACAATCATCCTTGAACATCTCGTATCTGACTTGATCTTTCACCAAACCAACAAAGGTTAAATTGATGATGGTGGACAGCAAATGCCTGGTCTCTTTACTTTCGAGGGCTTCAAATTCATCGACAACCAAAGTTTTCTTTTTCCACATGTTCATGATTTCTTGTTGAGAGCTTCTTGATAATTCGCTTGAGTTCGTTTACTGATTATAGATGAGTGACTGGAATTACGGTGGCCTTTTAAGTCTTCTTGGAAACAAAAGATCCCCACCCACCCCTCCCCCGTGACATTTTGGATGTTTATCCCGAATATATTATAGAAGCCATCAATTATTCATATTTATCCCGAATATATTATAGAAGCTATCAATTATTCATATTTATCCCGAATATATTATAGAATCCCATCAATTATTCATATTTATCCCGAATATATTATAGAATCCCATCAATTATTCATATTTATCCCGAAAATCCCTTATCCCTTTATCCCGAATATATTAAAACGCGGATCGTGCGGTCCCTCCTATACTACTGATAATAATAATAATAATAATAATAATAATAAAATATATCATATTATTATTAATATTGTTCAAATTAAGGAGTTGATAGCGATCATGAGACACATGTTTTGATACCTTTGACATTTATGGCGGATTTTTCGAATTTCAAAAATTTATATCAGCCAAAAATCCTAAATATAATACATACATATAAAAACGAAAAAAACATAGGTTTTGTTGCCTTGACTGGCGTATACTGTCAAGTTTCATTATTTAACTCTAGAAGTTTATAATTAATCAAGGTTGCCGTTTTTTTTCCCCTTTTCTGCCCACCGTGACTAGAGACAATCAAATACTCTAGCGATATTATTAAAAAAATAGGCCTGCAATGCGTGCATGTGGCTACTATAATATGGTACAATACAATATTGTTCAGTACATACAGTTCTTGTAAGATTTCATTGTCGATTCATTGCATGGGAAGAAAAAGCTTAAAATATCAGTTTGCTACTTAAATTCGAGGTTTCTATGTATAGTTTATAAGCGAGCAGGAGTGTTTGATTGGATATAAAACCATTGCTGGAGTAGTATAGTAGGGTCCCGACGATCCGGGCAAAAGGGGAATATTGGGGAATAATGGGGAATATTGGGGAATAATGGGGAATATTGGGGAACAAAGGGAAGTATCGTTGCCATGGAAACAATGTACATAAGGGATTACTGTTTGAACAAGCCTAGGCAACTTTATTGTTCTATATAATTTTTCGAGCGTATAAATAAGATGAAAGAAAAAAGACATAAATAAGAAGAGCTCAAACCCTAGCTTTCACAACCCTTCATCTCTCAGCTACTAAGAGCAACACACTTAATTCGAAGCAACTTGATCAAGAACATGGCATCTTCTATAAGAGTGGATGAAGTTGAGCAGACTGAACGTGGCTTTCTTTTAGAACTAATTTCACAAATTCTACACCTATCATATGTTTCCTGCTGTGAAGAAGTCATATGGGATACCATCAACGCTGACTGCGAAGGCTGCGCTATCCAACATCCAAGTCAAAAAGAACACAAGTGCATCATGCTTGGGATGAACGAAGAAGAAGCATGGAACTACTACTACGACGAAGCTATTCAGGCTGTGGATTCGAATCGTGTTTGGACTTTGGTTGAAAATATCTGCGACATGCTGGATATTAGAATTCACCGATCGTGGTATTCTTATGTTCCTGAACTTTTCAAGCTGCCTTGGACCACACTATCTTTCCTTTCTTAAAATCGATAACTTTTCAGATCGAAGTAGTCCTCTCATGCAGATCCTTCAAGTTTTAGCCAATGGACCATTGAGAGTTAATTTGAAAAAGAGAACACTAACTCAAGCCTCTTTGATTGCCTGCCCTTATTAATCACCTATGGAGGTGAGGGATAGTCACGGTTGATGCTTGGGCAAGTTTGAACAAGCCTTTTGTTCTATTGTGTTGCTTTGGCTTCTTATTTTCTATCTCAACACATAAGAATCCTAGTCAATCCTTGGTTTAATCATAATTCAAACCATGAACAACGAACGATATCTTAAAGTGAAAAAAGAGCATGAGGCTGTAAACGATTACAGGATGAAACTATTGTATGGATTTCAATTTGGTAAAGCTTTGAACTCCAAGTTTATGCTTTCATCTGAATATGGTATAGCTAAAAAGGAAAAATACAAAGCCAAAGGGGAGCGATACTGTGAACAATTTAATTGCAAGTCGAAAAAGAACAACGAAGAAGAAGGAACCATTTACGAAATCAGAGGTCGCCGTTTGATTGAAGACTTTCACTTGGAACGTTTCTTGAATGAAAAAGACTACCAAGAGAAACCATTTGAACACTTTCGTAAAAATCATATGAGAAGATGTATTGCAGATGAAGATCAAAGTATCGACGGAAAAGATGAACCCTTATCTGAATTTTTGAAATGCACGCAGAAAGCTCGTAAAAACTCGTATGAGTATTCAGAAATATGTCATCTAAGTATTCATCATTATAGCTATAAAAGAAATTCACCTGATTACATAGTCGTAGAGGATGTAGATTTTATGAATGTATGTGAACGATGCTTTAATTGTAAGGTAAAGTTTAAGAATCAACATGCTTATTGGCTGCGGTTCCACTAGAGCTTTACAGCGTTGTTACAACGTAGTTTTCTGACTACCCCTTTACAACGGCTAAAACACGATATATGAATTTTGCGGTTCCACTGAAGACGGTTACAATAAATTGATTGACAGCTGAGTAGTTTCAATAATCAGTTCATTTAATATTTCGCGGTAAAATGGCTATGGCTGATGTTATCTTAAGTTTATTTTGTTTGTTTGTCCTGATTCTTCTTGGCCGACGAATGTACTTGTATAGAAATATGATGTTTTACCGAGCTGCAATGCGACGAAGGATTCTTGCATTGGGATTAAGATTACAAAGAGCGCAAATAAATCACGGACGTCGTAGACCTGTGATGTGGGTCTATCCACGACCTCAACGTTGGTTGGAAGAGATGCTAGAAAACAGGGTTTTAGATAGGTTATGGAAAAGAAACTTTAGAGTTACAAGAGGAACATTTGACTTCATCTGTCGTCTCGTTGCACAAGATATACAGAGGCAAAACACCTTGTTTAGAGATGCTGTTCCAGTTCCAAAGCGCGTTGCCGTGGCACTGTGGAGGTTAGGGTCTGGCAACTCTTACAGAACCATTTCCACTACATTTGGAATTGGCAAAGCAACTGCGGTTAAAATTTGCCATGAATTTTGCGAAGCCATGAACAGGATGAAGCGAGATTTCATTTCACTTCCGAGCCACGAAGATGACGTGAAAGAGTCAATTAGAAGGTTCGCGGAAAATTTAAATTTCCCTCAAGCAATAGGCTCTTTGCAGGACTTAATCACGTGATCGTTGTCACCTAGCAACGCGTTTGCTGGAGGGCAAGGACGTCTAGCGAGCCGACAAAACAAAGCTAATTGTTTCAATTTATCACTGATTTATCAACGTTGTTTACATTGATTGTTTTTATCCTAATTTATCCTGACTCCCATAGTTTCGCTTTTTATCACTCCGATTGTATCTTTGAAACGTAAAAACTGTCATATCAAACCGAAAAGGACGAGTTTTTCCCCTTTTTCCGCTCGTGTTGGAGGAAGAAAGACACACAAAATGGCGGCCGCTCAAGGTAAGCGATCTCGAAAATGACCAAAGTAAATGTCTTTATGACCTTTATCGCAGTCTGGTAGAGCTCATGGGTGTAATTCAATTTCAATACAAACTTTTAAGATTGGATTTGTTGATATATTACGAACAATAATTGCTAAAAGTTGCCATCGATTTTCACAGATCGATCGTCAAATACCACAGTGGAGACTACAGACTTGACTTCCTTCCCCGAACTATCGTTTTCCGAAGTGGAAAAATATTCTAAAAACAAGTCAGGATCTGAAAACACCAGGAAAGCATATAAGTTTTTTGCTGAACCAGGATATCTTCATAATATCAAAGGTAAAATCTATATTTTATCAGGAGCCCATTAGTTAGGAGCGTCGATCTAATATAGGGTATTTACAATACAATACAATAACTTTATTTAAACACGATTAAAATTAAAGCTGAAAAGCTTGTGGTGTCGTGTACAAAACAATAAAACTAAAAATATGTACATGTATATGAAATTTTCAAGTTTATAAATATTGTTTTCTTTCAGTCATGTACTTGGTAGACACAGCTAAAGTCACAGCAAATTGCTACAGATCAATGAGAAAAAGTGAGCCACCACATTCACTTGAAGTCAGAATAGATGCATTGAATGCCATTTCTGGGATATGTTCCTGTGTAGCTGGAGTAAGTGGTTACTGTCAGCATGTAATTAGCCTATTGTTTTACCTGGCACATTGTAAACAACTTGGGTTGACCTCATTTCCAGATGAGCTTACATGCACCAGTATGTCACAGCGATGGAGTGTGCCAAGAAATAAGAAAATTGAATGTACAGAAATACAAAGCGTGCTTGTAAAAAAACCTCAGATTGGAGCTGATTATAGCAAATACATCAAGACAACTCCAAAAGTTATGCATTAATGAGCAAGTCTTGCTTTAGTGAACTAAATCCCGTTCCCTTAATCGAGTCAATAGCACCAACAGCACTAGAAATTTCAGCCATCACCTATAGCCCATCAAAATTTGGCAATGTTCCAAGAGGAAGCGTGCTCTCATATCAGCAAAAATTATCAAATGAATATGTAATCAATAGTTTTTTAAGTGAAGCATACCCAGAACTACCACTAGAAGAGTCAGGAGACAGATTTGTAAATAATGTACATGTATGTCTGGACAATGCTAAACAAGCAGCATTTGACTCTCTTGGTGTTACAAGGGCAGTTGCCATTGACCTACAAAACAAAACAGTTACTCAAAGTGCTAACAATCTGTGGCATCTCCTTCGAAAAAAGAGATTAACTGCCAGTAAGTTTGGTATCTGTGCAAAGCGTCTTACGCATTATGAGAAGCTTGTTGACCAGTTAAACCCTTCTCGAAGGGTTGTTACTGCTGATATGCGGCGAGGGATAGAATTGGAATCAGAGGCAGCTATGGCATATGCAAATGTTGCAAAAAGTGGTCTTGTGAATCTATATCCATCTGGTTTGATCATAAACCCCAAATCACCATGGCTTGGTTGTTCACCTGATCGCAAGGTTTATGATATTGAGGCTGCAAATCAAGGCGCTAATCCATTTGGTCTGCTTGAAGTCAAAGTGGTTAAGGAGGGAGTATCTGATTTCCATAATGTCAGATATATTGAAACCGATCCCATTACCAAAGAACTCACCCTAAAAAGAACTCACGACTATTATTACCAGGTTCAATGCCAGCTTGGTCTATCTGGGATTGAATGGTGTGACTTTTTTAGTTTTATCAATGAAACAAATTTTTTTTGTGTACGAATATATTTTGATCAAGTCTTTTTTCAATATAGTAAGGACAAAGTAGATAGCTTTTTCTTTGACTATTTCCTAGGGAAATAGACTAATATCATTGGCTTCTACATATATTTACCTGATCAATAAGATTTTTAGAAATAAGATTTATTAGTATTGCATGGATACAATATGTAATATATATTATACCGGTACATGTAATACAGAAATATGCAGAAATTCTGATCCTTTTGAGTAAAATACACATATACAAATATCTACTTCATGGGATAATTTCCATGATATTTTTTTTATAAAGCCTCGCTGGCAGACAACTAGAAAAAAATATCAGCGTAGCCATCCCATAATTTTAAGTATGTATTTTAGTTATGTATTTTAGTTAAAATGATCAGAATTTCTGCATATTGCAGTATAGATATTTATATATGTATGTATATATTCCTTTAATACATAAAATACATGCATTTGGGTATAAGTAATATTAAACTGCAATTATTGTAAGCAGCTGTGTACTATACAATATCGATCACAAGCCAAAGTATAGAGTGATTTTATTGAATGTGAAATAACCTTAGAATAGAATAGTGACTTTATTTAAAGAGGGTAAAAAAACATGCATGCACTTAGCTTGCAATTGACAGATTTTGCCAATGACCCTGCATGTAGCTATAAAAGCCCTCTATCTAAAAACTATATAAAAATATGCATAAAAAAGCTATACAAACTAATACATGCAGTCACTGCAGTGTGTAATAATTGTATTTAAGTTTCATGCAGCAGTAAAAATCACTCTCTATATATATATACTCATGTCACATTAATTTATATTTACAAAATAATATTTTTTACACAGTTTTCATGGCTTTCAATATTAGTGGTCCTTGAAAGTTTGTTAATACAAATTACAGTATAGATTTGATTAATGGAACCTAATAATGACAGGGATACATCGGAATCAAAGATATGAAATTCCTTTATCCTTCTAATTGCTCTTTCTATATGGATCCTAAGCTTGGCAATTGTCTTTGTTTGCTTTACTTGCTGTGCTGAAAACTGTTTTCTATCGGACAGAAAAGGAGGAATATTTAAACTTACCCCCTTACCTCTTAGTAGGTCTTCAATGTCAAACCCTTTGTCAGCCATTACAGAGTCATGTTCCTCCAATAAATCTAAAATACCTGAACACCTGGTAATTTCTTTATCTGATATTGCAGCAGTGTACAGCGAGGAAACAAAGGTAATGGCCCCATGTGGTGCAATTCCTATTAAAGCCTTGAGTGTTGTGTTGCTTTTGTAAGAGGAGTACAGCTGAGATTGCAGTAATAGGGAGGAAGGGGTTTGAACAAAAATCTCGGTACAGTCAAGAATGACTCTGGTGCTGGGATACTGCGTCCTAAAACATTTAGGCATTCTTTCACTTACCTGTGTACGTGAAGGCCAGATTGGTTGGCTACCCAAAGAAAAATACAGATAATTTGCCCATGTGATAATCTTTCTACTTACAGATGAAATATGGATACTAAAACGATGAGCAAGATCTTGCTCAAACAGACCTAACTTTATCCTAACTAAAAACATAAACAATTCATCAATAAGTGGCAACGCCCGACAAGCAGGTCTACTTTCTAATACACCTGAAGCATAGCAGTAGGTCATATTTTCAGCAGAAGGTCTAACTAAATTGTAAAATAATATTAAATGCTGGTATGAAGGAAACCCTGTATAAAATTTAATGTCATCATTGTCAGTAGAAAACCTTTCAAGACCAAATTTATATATTCTAAGCTGTGCAAGTTGGTGTTTTACTTGAACCAATTCACGTTGTGTTTTTGTGTATAAGTCATTGACTTTGTTAATTAATTCCAATGATTCCTGTTTACACATGTTTACATGCACTTGTGTAGCTTTGAGCTCCTCCTTCGCAGCCTTAAGTTCTTGTTCCAACAAACTGGTCCTGCTGCTATCCTGATTTTCAATGACCACCACCTTGCAGGTGTCACTATAAAATATAATATCTGTATTTTAAATCTCAATGGTTTTAAAAACTCCAACAGCATCAAGGCTGAGTTCCTTGGTGTACGTATCATGTATCATGCTGCGAGGGAACGAAAGGCTCAAATCAATAGGTCTGTGTCCAGCTTTTTCCCCCTTCTCTTCCCCCCTTCTTTTTCTAACACCCCCCACCCCCCTGCTAAAAATGCCTGATACTCAGGTTAATATACATGTACCTACAGCTAATATTGCAACTTAATTCCTTGACAACATTTTAAATATATGATATGACAACAAACTGATTCATGCAATATACATCATAAAAATATTTACAAGGCATTAAAACTAACATAATTTTGTATAATATTATAGATATATGCAGCATTATTATTATGTATATGGCCAGATGGAAAACATAGACTAGACTAACTAACTTATATCTATCTATTTATCTACATTTATCTCATCTTTCATCTATCTATGTATAAAATTATTTCTTACCAACTACCTATCTGTCTATCTACCTCTCAACGTGACGTCTGATTTCTCTTCGAGTTTTCTGTGACTGTACTGACCACTGAAATATTGTGGGCACTGCATTTTCTTTCAAAAGGAGACGACCATTAACCGATCGCACAAAATCGTCCGGTAAAAAGTGTCTGGAACACACTCTGGTGCTACATGTAATCTACGAAGAAACATATGTTTTGATATAAAGCTCGTAGCACGTACATATGCTTGACCGTAGACTGGAACACACTCTGGAACACACTCTGTGTCTGGAACACACTCTTATGTAATCTACGATATAAAGCTCGTAGCACGTACATAATGCTTGAACGTAGAATTTAATAAAGTAATTACCTGAAAATATTTCCCAACTTTTCTCTGGATTTTCGACAGCCATATTGCCCTCAAATGCTTTCTCTTGCTCATGCTTGGTAAACGATGAAATGATAGAGAGGTATCGTAACGAGCATCGCCGCCACACTGAGGGACGCAGCAGTGGAAAGACGATCCCCCACGTCGACCTTGCAGTGGATCAACACTATTTATCGGAGTTTCCATTAGTTGTTCCACGTTTTCTTTATTTGTTTAAAAGAAAATACAGTTGGATAAAATATTACACAGAATACTAAACCAATGCAAAGGTCATAAAGACATTTACTTTGGTCATTTTCGAGATCGCTTACCTTGAGCGGCCGCCATTTTGTGTGTCTTTCTTCCTCCAACACGAGCGGAAAAAGGGGAAAAACTCGTCCTTTTCGGTTTGATATGACAGTTTTTACGTTTCAAAGATACAATCGGAGTGATAAAAAGCGAAACTATGGGAGTCAGGATAAATTAGGATAAAAACAATCAATGTAAACAACGTTGATAAATCAGTGATAAATTGAAACAATTAGCTTTGTTTTGTCGGCTCGCTAGACGTCCTTGCCCTCCAGCAAACGCGTTGCTAGGTGACAACGATCACGTGATTAAGTCCTGCAAAGAGCCTATTGGTGCGATTGATGGAACACATATCGAAATTAAATCGCCCACGGTTAATGGCGCAGATTATTTCAATAGAAAGCAAAAATACTCAATGGTGACTCAGGCTGTTGTTGATCATCGAATGTTATTCATGGATGTTAGCACGGGATGGCCAGGCAGCATTCACGATGCGAGAATACTTCGATTAAGCACGTTTTTCACAGAGATGGAAAATGGAAACATCTTATTTAATCCCATTAAGGTGATCAATGGATGTAATGTAAAACCGCAAATTTTGGGCGATCCAGCATACCCACTTCGTCCCTGGCTTATGACTCCATACCCTACAAGAACCGTAACAACAGTCGCACAGCGGAGGTTCAACACACGATTATCTCAGGCCAGAGTGGTCGTTGAGCGTGCGTTTGGTTTGCTTAAGTGTCGTTGGCGTTGCTTATTAAAACAACTCGAGGAATCTACAGAAAGAGTACCCCAAACAATCCTTACATGTTGTATACTCCATAACTTGTGCATATATCTGGATGATAAGTTCGATGTTGAGGATGAAAGTGATGATGACGATGATGATGATGATGATAATGATGACGATGGTGGAGCAGATGGGAGAGCAGATGGGAGAGCGGATGGAGTGGGAAGAAGGGTAAGACAGGCTATAACAGACTACCTTTGAAACTAAATATAACTGAAAGATTTAATAAAGTTATAGCAATAAATGTCTGTAATTAGATCATTTATCGTCTTTAATTAACAACAAACATGAAATTCTAACTTAAACACGTCTTTAGTTATAACAACAACAAAGTACAACTGCAGTTCATCTTAATCTTTCTTGACTATTTTACCAAATTCCTTGATGGCGGTTATAAACAGTTCCTTAAAGTTGTCTTCGCTCTTTTTAAAATTGTCCAACATGCGCTCTTCACGTGCTTGACTTTCTCGTAAGAAAGTCATCCACTTGTCATCTTCTTCGTCTGATTTGCGCTTCTTTTTCTTTTCATTTTTCTTTGTCTTGGCACTAGTACGTTTCTTTGAATTTGATTGTTGATTATCTCCCTCCAAATCAAAACTATCGGATGCATCATCTGATTCACCTCCATCGGTGGTCGACGGTGTAGATGGTCTAGATGCAGTCATAAAAGAACTAGAACCACTTGATTCAACAACAAATTTTGGATTAATGCTGTCTTTTGAACCCATAAATTCGTCGAGAAGATCAAAATGAGGACAAATCTCTATTTCTTCGCTACCTTCCCCAGAGGTTTTGAGTTTATCTTTGCATTGTTTATAACGTCGCAACGTGTTAAATAATTTTTCTTTCACCTTCTGGGCAGAACGATCATTGGTGGGAAAACCCAACTCCTTTAACTCTAGTTCCAGCTTTTCGGCGATGGCAGTCCACATGGTCTGACTCTATTTACCTGTTTTTTGTGATATTTCAAGTTCAGCTTTGTAGAGCCTTATGAGAGCTTCCTCTTCTTGCGTTGTCCATGCTGGCGCTCGTTCTCGTTTCTTCGCAGTTTTTGTTGTGCGAGTCCCGGTAGCAGTTGATGTCGAAGACGTGAAAGGTAATTGAGAGAGATGATTTGTCATGGAGTTTGAAGTCTGAGGGGTTGATTGAGACGTAGTTTGCCACGCTGGAGATGTGAAATTAGGTAACGGAGATAGATTTGTTATGGAACTTGAAGGCTGAGGGGTTGATTGAGACGTAGTTTGCCACGCTGGAGATGTGAAATTAGGTAACGGAGATAGATTTGTTATGGAACTTGAAGGCTGAGGGGTTGATTGAGACGTAGTTTGCCACGCTGAAGACGTGAAATTAGGGAACGGAGAGAGATTTGTCATGAAGTTTGAAGGCTGGTTTGAATGACCGTGATTCATTCCGCCAAACTCATTCAAGTTGAACCTGATAAGAGATATGTTTATGTCAGCAAATTAGCCTGTTTATGTATAAATCAAATAAAGACACCTCACGGTTAAAACAAAGGAGAGAATGGAGGTAAGGAAGGAACGGAAAGAAAAAGAAAAAAGGATAAAGTTACCTTGGTATGCCGTTTGGAGGACTTCGATCCATTTTAGCGACTGAACTAACTCCGAAGGAAAACAACGTGAAAGCTAGACGGTAGACAGGCTGAAATGTGCACGATTTGTTTTCTGGAAGCTGATTGGTCGGTCTTAATTAGCCACTGCTAAACAACGGATAAACCATGCCTTTCAGAGTGGTAAATGAGTTGTAAAAAATCCTTTGAAAATGCCGCGTTTCCCTAGCAACAGACAACGACAACGACTTGGTGATTTTAACCGGTTCCATTAGAAATAGCGTGACACCGTTGTAACACCGTTGTAAATCTCACTAGTGGAACCGCAAGGATTATATATTATTAGATACTTATGGTATATACAATTGTTACTAGATGACGATTGACTGTATGGAAGATTCAAATTGTTTATAAGTCAATAAAATACTTATTAAAATCATTGTGGCTCTGCATGTAATTAAACAAAATTGTGTATAAGAAAAGAAAACAGCGTTGAGAAATTCATTGTGTCTCTGTGATTCCTACAGTCAACATGGGTTCTTTTCACTCACGAATCTATTATCACTGCCTTTTAATCATTGCAAGTCGACTGAGTTTTCCCATAGTTTGGGTTCAAATTGTCACTCGATTTCGATCCCTCTCAAACCAACGGGTTAACGATTTAGAATGGATTTATACACAAGGTCAAATTTCGATCCCTCTCAAACCAACGGGTTAACGATTTAGAATGGATTTATACACAAGGTCAAATGAATGCTAATATTGGTAGGCAGTTTACAGAATTACAATTGACGAAAGAGGAATGGGACGAGTTGTTGCAATTTCTCAGTGCATAAAAGCAACCATCCCAGCCGGTTGAACTTCATTTGTTTCTTCTCTTCGAACAGTGAACATGGGTTGCTTTCCACCCTCGTTACAACTCAGACTAGAACGTTTGTTGAACCGTACTCGTTGCATCTTGGCGTGTTGTGGTGGATAAATCATTGTTCAAAATTCAGAATTCTGTGATGGAAAATATTCTGAGCGACATTTACTACAACCTCCAAAGCGCAGGAAGTTTTTCGGGACCAGAGGGTGTTTTCCGTGTTGCAAGAGAACAAGGGCATAAGAAGATCACACGTAAACAAGTCAAAGACTGGTTGGAAAAACTAGAAACTTACACGGTCCACAAACCCGCCCGTCGACAGTTTACCAGAAACAGTGTCATTGTGGGAGGGAAAGATGATCAGTTTCAAGCCGATCTTGTAGACTTGAGTTCTCTGAGTAAATTTAACGATAAGTATCGTTACTTGTTAACGGTGATCGATTTATTTTCTAAATTTGCCTGGGCTATTCCATTGAAAACCAAGACTGGACAGGAAATCACTGACGCCTTCATGAAAATCTTCAAAACGGGAAGAATACCATCCAAGTTGCAAACTGACAAAGGACTTGAATTTTTGAATCGCACATTTCAAAAATATTTAAAAGAAAAACATGTTCATTTCTTTACCACAAACAGCGAAACAAAAGCGTCAGTCGTAGAAAGGTTTAACAGGACTCTAAAGAATAAACTGTTCAGATATTTTACTTTCAAGAATTCTTGGCGGTACCTGGAAGATTTACCAAAAGTTCTAAAATCTTACAACAACAGTTATCATTGAAGTATCAAAATGAAACCCACTCAAGTCACTAAAGCCAACGAAGATGTAGTGTGGCACACGCTGTGTGGAAAAATCATCTCTAGACCTGTTCGTTTCAGATTCAGTGTTGGCGATCAAGTACGAATCAGCAAAATGAAAAAAAAAATTTGGAAAAGGATACACACCAAACTGGAGTCTCGAAATATTCATTCTAACCGAACGACTCCCGAGAAAACCACCCGTGTATCGCCTCAAAGATCAACAAGGTGAACCTTTGGAAGGTGTGTTTTATGAACAAGAAATCCAGAAAGTCGAAAAGAGGATGATGTTTATCAAATTGAAACTATTGTCAAGAAACGAAAACGAAAAGGAAAACTAGAATATCTGGTCAAATGGAAAGGGTACCCCGATAAGTTTAATTCCTGGGTCCCAGCACGTGACATGAAAGCATTGTAATACTATTTTGTGATTGAGTGAATAAAAGCTTTTGTTTCAAAATCTTGAGAGTTCTATTGTATAAATAGTCGGGTGGTAGGGATTAAACCCTCATTTCTCTCTGAACATCCTGGAGAAAACACAGTTTTATGTCTGGCTTCCCTCTAACAGTTCCATGGATGTGTATCCCGATAACACTCTAGCAGAATACAGAGTTCAACTTCCTCAATCCATCAAACTCGTAGATGAATGGGAAGTGGCCATAACGGAAATTCAGTACCCCCACACCTGGAACAATGTGCATGACGCATCGAAATGGAATCGCTTTTACGTTAAGAAAGGTGTGGTCGTCGAAGGTTACACCCTCCCTCCCGGTCACTATCCATCCATTGAAAATATCATCGAAACAATGAATGCCTTGATCCAAAAATCGATCTACAAGAATGAGGCCTGGTTTTCCTTCGAAAAACTGAATCGAAAAATAACCGTTCACTTGCAAAACAACGTGGAAGCTTTCTTTTCTGATGTAGGAATCCTGTTGGGTTTTGGAAACGAAACTCTTTACAGTAAAACCACAACGGCCGAACGAGAAGGTGATCTAGACAATGGATTTCACAACCTTTATGTCTACTGTGATATTGTGGAGTCACAGTGGGTGGGTAACGCTCAGGTCCCTGTGAAGGTGAGGATGGTCAACGGGTCAGCAGCGCATTTGTGAGCCCGCAGTACTTACCGGTCAGCAGGAAAGAATTTGAGAGTATCGAAGTAAATATAAGGCGAGACTCTGGTGAGATCGTGCCATTTGAAACTGGAAGATTGTTGGTGACACTACACCTCAGGAGAGCTTCACCATACTTTCATTAAACAAGATGCGAGAGTCAAAACCTGAATACTTTAAAAACTATTATCTTCAGCAAGTTCAGCAAAAAGGAGGCCATCTACCTTCCTTTCGCGGAGGAAGGGTTCAACATGGTTATGGACTGGGATCTTTCCTCAAAGGACTTTATCGATGGGCTGTTCCTCATTTAAGTTCAGGAATCAAAACCGCAGGTCAACACGCACTCAAACAAAGTATAGGTGTAGCTCAAGATGTGTTAAATGGAGAAACTATTGGTGATTCGCTGGTGAAAAGAGGCAAGAAAGCCATTGGCTCATTGACTTCCCAGAATACATCGCGAGCTCAAAAAGGTGGGGGTCAAAAGCCTATAAAAAGGAAAGCTCCAGCGAAACGTGTCAGTCGACCTTCTACCAAGAAGCAGAAAACATCAAAACCAAAGCAGCAAGAATTTAACAAGTTTTTTGCAAGTTTTTTGACTAAACCATCATGGCGCATCCGAAATCCCAACCATGTCACAAGTCTGAACTCGACCTCTTTTTAGCACCACACGTTCAAAGCAACATTGACCGTGGACAGTATATTGAATACTTCCTGTATCGAACATCACGGACTCGGGACCCATTGAATTTTCTATACCTGGATCTGGGAATGAGCTGACTGATCTAAGGAGCTCTTGGATTTACCTGAAGGTGAAGATTACCAAGGGTAATGGAACTAATCTAGAGGATGATGACCACGTAGGACCCATCAATCTATTTCTTCAAGCCTTGTTTAGTCAAGTTGATGTTACCATGAATGATAAACTGATTTCATTCTCAACCAACACGAACCCTTATCGTGCTATGTTAACCACTCTATTGAGTTATGGAACGGATGCTAAAACCTCCCAGCTTCAATCAGAATTGTTTTACAAAGATACACCAGGGAAAATGGATCAGGCCAACCCGGAAGCTGATCTCAGGGATCGGAATTTAGGCTTGCATACACGCTACACGTTTTGTAGAAATAGCTCAACCATTGAGCTCACGGGGCCCATTCATCAAGATATCTTCTGTCAAGATCGTTTGATTCTTAACGGAGTGACTATCCGCATCAGAATGAATCGAAGCAAGAATACCTTCTGCCTCATGTCCTCTACCGATGGAGTTGACTACAAAACCGTGATTTTAGAATCAAGTTTCAACGTGAGAAAGGTGAAAATCTTCAACGATACCTTTTTGGGGATCGCTACAGAACCTCGCCACACCCCAGCCCTCTATCCCATCGACAGAGTAGAATGCAAGGCCATGTCCATCTCGAACGGTCAAATGACCTTCACTCCAGATGATGTGTTTTTGGGTCAAATTCCGAAACGCATCATTCTCGGTTTGGTAGAAAACACGGCGTTCAATGGTTCTTACAAAAGAAATCAACATTTTTTCAACATTTTTTCAACATTTCAAGGCCACCCAAGTCCGAGTCTACATCAACGGAGAATCCAGCACCATGAAAGCCATGCAACTGAACTTTGAACAGTCTCAATACCTCAAAGGTTACATGAGTTTGTTTCTGGGTACTGGCAATCTTTTTCACGACAAAGGGCTTCAAATTGAACGTCGCGATTACCCCCAGGGCTACACCCTCTACGCCTTTGACTTGAGTCCAGACCTCTCGGCCAGGCCTCATGTTTCTCTTATAAAACAGGGAAACTCCGCCTTGGCATTCAGTTTGCCGAACCTCTGACGGTGACAGTCAACGCGATCCTCTTTGCCGAGTTTGACTCTCTGATCGAGATTGATCATAACAGAAACGTGACCTTCAACTGGGCGAGTTAAGAGTCATTGCCTGAGAAAACCGGGCAGGAGTGAAAGATGGGGGTCGGCCGATTTGCCTTAAATTTGCACCATTTGTTCTCTATCCAAAACGATTAAGAACTGTGCTATTTAGAGATTTTTCCGTTATTTGGTTCCGAAGTTTGACCACCCCCCCTTGTTTTGAGACCGACGAGCCCTAGAGTTGCCTAAAATAAACACGAAGTTTCGGGGTCAGTAAAATGCACTTCTCAACGTAGTTTGGAACTGAAACTAATTGTATGTAAGAGATAAATACCGAGAACGGAAACAATAAGCCATATAAATCCCGAGGGCCGTAGGCCCGAGGGATTTATAGGCTTATTGCCGACGTTCGAGGTATTTATCTGACTTAGTTTAAATTTGATAAGGTTTTCGCACGAAGCAATCTGAGGCATTTTCTGGTATTTTTTGGAGTGTTATTTAGCATGAATACTATATGAATAGCACGAAGAATAGCATTTCAGTGCTCATTATGAATTCACCGGGATGTATCCATATACAACCCAGGGCTGTATATGGATACATCCCGGTGAATTCATAATGAGCAATTCAATTCAATTCTATTGTTCAACCGGTCAATACCGGAGATAAAGCCCTATGAATAACAAAGAAAACCGTGTCAAATTAAAACTAAGAGTCCTTTGGCATCTAATCAACAATGTTCCAGGTAAATATTGCGAATTGGAAAAAAATTTTTTTTTTTTTAGATGGTCCAACTTTCCTCTTGCGCGCTAAAATATCCGCGGCTAATTTATGACCATTTTTAAAACGGATTTTCTCAAAAGTGCGGCACTTTTTTTTCATACTTTAATCTTATCCTGGAAGTATTACTTGTTGTCTTTGAGAATCAGCAAAGTCTTACATGGGCCATTGAAATGCGTTTGCTTGAGCGGCCTTCCAACTTGGCAAAAAGTCAATCATTTTCCCGTTAATGTTTATTTGACGTTTTTCACTCAAGTAGTTGAAAATCACTCTTTTATTTCATTTTTCGTCCAGAGACCAGTTCAAACCGATTATAAACTGGAACTACAGCTTTGTACATGAATTGGCGTCCCAAATGATCAGTTTACTGAGTACTCAATCAACAAGCCACGACATTTGATATTTATAATTTATGCAATTGTCACGCTAGTGTAACAAAACAAAGTTTGCAATTTATTGATTGATTTTTCTGTGATTTCTGTTGAAGAACTAATATAATGTTTTATCCCTTGTTCCCGATTCTCAATCTAGATTATATAGTGTTGGATATGTAAACAGCAAAAAAAGCGACAACATTTGATTTCCCGTCATGTCGTGCATTTTGCTAATCGAATTACCATAATTAAAACTTGGTAGCTACTAGATACTAGATACTAGCTACTACAGTCTATAACAGTTATTTATTGCCATATTAGCATGTTGTCTCAAACTAACATAAGCATAAATATAAATGAATTTTCCATTATAATATTCTTAAAGTACACATTGCCGTTTATAAGTAAACTGACTAAACACTGATGCCACTCATGTATAGGGAACAAACAGTTCAATCCTGGCAGCAGTCGCAGGTCGTCGCATATTGTTCAATGGCATAAATATAAGTTTTCTTCCTAGCAAGTGTGCATGATAATTCTAGATTCAAATCTTTGCAGATCTTTTGAAGCTCAACAATCTTCAGAGAATTCAACTTGCCGTCATGGTAAAGCCAGCAGATATCTTTTCGGCCTACTTTTATTGGATGTTCAGGCGTAGCCACCTGTTGTAAAACTGTGTTTCGCAAACTGGCCAGGGCGAGTTCTGACTCCACGGCAGCCACGTCTTCGTCAGCAATGTCTTCATCACTTTGATGTTGTTTTTGTGCGGCCGCAAGTCTTGAGAAAAGCTGGCTAATTTGTTGTCCGAGGTCCTCCACTCCTCTGGCGTGAACATAAGCTTCTCTGTGCTGTCTTTTATCAACTTCATTTCCTTACTAATGTGAATGGGGTCTGCCTTAAGTCCGCTCCTTGTACCCTGATCGAATTTGTCGACAAGAAACGCTTTAGCTTTGTCGGTCATCCTTGACGCTTTTTTCGTTCGTTTTAAGGCCCAACCTTGAGACCGTCCTACAGCAGACGACGAGCACGGTTGATGTTCGGGGGCGCTAGCTACAGCTTGGTGATGTTTGCTTGCTGTTGTAATACCGGTGACTCTGTTGGCCCATTTCTTGCGGATGCTGTCATATAGGGACTCTGACTCGAGTTCACATCGGTGTTTTCCTGTGTCCATGTGGGCCTCTGCTTCACGCTGTGTCCTGAACGTTAGCACACAGCCGCTCTCCTGGCACGAATATATATCAGCATTAGGCCTCTTGCTTTCTCCCACGCTACCTTTCTCTTTGATCAGAGTTCCAAAGGGCTGAACAAGCTTTAAGCCTGTATCTCCTTGAGTCACCGTTTGTAGGTCACTGTATGTCATCAGGCGAACGGGACCAATGTCATACGCTCTCCAAGTGCGGATTCCCGTTGCTTCGCTGAACGAGAAATTGTTGAGCAAGCTTATTCCGGGTATTTTGTTCTCTTTAACAATTTCCTTTGAAGTGTCTACTTCTACAACTGCTGCTCTGCATCCCTTAAGGCCACCGTGAGACTCTATGGCCTGCTTCATGTCTTCTGCGGTCAGGACATCGTGTCCTTCGTTCACCCATCTCTTGATGTGAGCTTTCATAGGCGCTGTTTTGCGATCGCATATGTCTTTCCCTGCCTGCGAGTCGGAAAAGTCATAGCACAGAATTTTGATTTCTGTGCGCGCACCAATTTTTGGTAAGCTCAGTAGTAGCTGTCCATTTTTGTAGCATCCAGCGTTGTCAGAGCGCAAGAACGCTTTGCTGATTAATGGATACTCTTGCTTGAGGGTTTTCAGGACATGCTCGATAACTGATGCAACTGCAAAGCCATTCTGAGTGCAAGTATTAAAAATATGCACAAAACATTCAACTTCGTATTTCTGTGCAGACTTTGTAATAACAGCACTTATGTGCCAGCTTCTACCCCTTTTGCCAAAAAACTCACTCATTTGCTCGCGATAGTGATGGGGGAGAAACTTCATGGCCCAGTCCATTACTATTAGACAGGTTTCATCATCGAGCTGGCTAAGAGCATCTTGTTTTCCCTCTTCCTGGTTCAACGAACGCAGCAAGTGGGCCTTCCATGCGTTTATACGATTTACACTCTCCTGGTAATCAAAGGTCATTCTTGCTCTGTGCTCGTCACTCATATCTGTAACCTCAACTTCTTTTACGATCTCTGTGAGCACGTTCTGCAACATCTCGCACCTTTCGCACTTGAAACTATGGTTGTGCATGCAGTCGTCTCTGAATTCGGTAACATTGTCGGATGGATCACTAAGAGCATGAACTGTGCAGTGATCGCTGCAGTCTTCGTCACAGCCAACGTGGACCTTAAAATCAGTCTTCAGGTATCGTTTAGCTTCTTTAAGTGCTTTGTGTGTATCCTCCACTCACTGACTGCTGGTACCGCTCTCTTGTAGACTTTGAACTATGGTTGCCATATTCTGGAATGCCTCGCTTCCTTCAGCAGTGACGTTGTCAAGACCTTGCAAAGACGTTTGCATGGAAGCAGAGCACACATCGAGCATTCGGAAAAGCGAACGCTCACTGGCGGGCTCAAAGTCTATCTGTCTGCAGTAAGCAGAGTACTGCTCAATGATTCTAGAAGGAATCAATGTTCGTATTACGGCTGATATGACAATACGCTCGCCAGAGTCTAACTTCATCGTTTTTGTTCCAAACGCCACATCTTGCAGCATGTCTGGGCGGGAAATAAAATCAAGAAAGTGGTCAACTTTGGCAAGATCAATTCGTGTACGGAAAATTGTGTTTTCTGAAATTGGCTGACCCTTACCAGCTTCAATTGCATGCTGACGCGCTTGGTCAATGCGCCATTTCGATAACCTGGGGATCAGTTGCTGCATTTCGGCGCGACTAAAATCATTAGCAAACAGAGACAAAATTTGTCTCTTGGTTTGCCACGTGCTCGCTTCGTCGTGTGCTTTTATCAGAACATCAACTAGTCCAGTTTGAGCAAAATGTTTGTGTTTTGAATAGTCCCCATCAGAGAAAGATCCTTGCTGAAGAGAGCTCCATATTTTATCTTCTTGCCCAGTGCAGATGACCGATAAGACGGTGACTATGGTCTCGGAAGCTTTCCGCAAATAGTAGCTTTGTTGTGTACGAGAAACATCATCCCATGAAGTGTTGAGTGTCGACATTATAGGACTATATCGACCACTTGATATGCTGCCGATAGCTTCATTTAGAGCTTTTCTCTGCTCCTGTTGATCTTCAATCTCATCCACCCATATACTGACTTCCTGTTCGGTAGTGCTTTGGGAAGACTGTGATGATACTGTTTGAGTATCGTCTTCTACTTCAATCGGACCATGCGGTGGTTCAGTGATAGGACGCTGTATGTCGTCAGCATGCGGTGGTTCAGTGGTAGGACCTGGTATGTCGTCAATATTCGAGGCACCCTATACAATTACATAAAATTCGTTGTTATGCAATAGGTAAATAATTTATTCAATACGGGTTTGGAATACAATTGGTGAATATTTGATAATTATTGTATTTAGCAACATTACCATGCCTACATGTAGATCAGTAGAGTTGAAGCTCTATTTTTTACTGGTTATCTAAATGACGGGTTTCACTAAAACTAAAAGTAGCAGTTTCTGTTAGACTCTGCACATACATGTATGATATCATAAAAGTTATTTTATATTTCACACCAAAACGACTCCACTAAAGATGGATATAAAGGTATTTTGTCGGAGGCAGGTACTGGACGAAAATCTCACCTGTCCCATGTTGTCTTCCTTTTCATTGGTTGGATGCACAAGAGCGCGTGATTTGTAATGAAACTTTCGACATTTTGAACAGATTGCTGTACGAGTACAAACAGTAAATTATACTTAGCAGTTGGTACTACAGGCAGAACAACCATTTTTTTTCTGAGGCTAATTGTAATTAATACGGTAAACAAAAATATTGCGCGCACGCGTTTTTCCTTTCAATAGGATATTGTGATTACACAACTTTTATATATAAACTACAGACGTTTCGATCCTTCCTCTGATCTTCTTCAGTGTAAGGATCGTGTTGTATTGCGATTGTTTCTATATTCAGTGGAAAGTAAACGCGTGCGATTGAACATAAATATGCGCGAATCCGTGTGTAAAACACAGGGAGCCCAATGTCGAGGTTATTATCACTGCTATTCACTGAGCCTGAGGTGACTAATTGTTTTAGTAGAATTACACAGTTGATTATTTGAAGAAATATAAATAAATAAGCATTTGAAAGAAAATACATTTTTATTTCATATTTCAAAAGCTGGCAGCCATTTCGTCAAAATGCTGTAGGTAACTATCGAGAAAAAGTAGTCCGAAGTTCTCGACCAATCAGCGCGCTTGATTTTCTGTAATCACCTGTGTAATTCTACTAATTTATAATAATTGTTCACGCGAATCGGTTTTGCAATAACTATCGGCTGTGTTGGAAAAAAATGCCCATACCACAAAAACAGACAAATACTCCTACCCTCGTCTTTTAATCTTGCATATGAATCCGGCATTTAGTCAAACTGAGTAAGACTTAACATTATCCTACCTGAACCGATCGGAACCACAGCATCGTATTGGTTAATGTTTCTTCTGACATTTCTGCATTCGCCCGACGCAATAGCAGGTTTCCCTTTTTTCTGGCCAGTGTGGTTAGGATAACAGCATGTGTTAATTTGTCGGCCCATCCAGTCGATAGTGAGGGTTTTACGATGTTTAGGACATACCGTCATAACCTGCTTTTCTTCCAGGGTAGTTCCAAACAACCCCGCTCTATTGAGAATCAGGTCAATCTCGGTCACCACTGCTCCAATAACTCCTCGCTTAGTTCCTACCCCAAGACTAACAAGATGTGATCCTACATCATGTGAACAGGACAACAAAGGACAAACCGATGAGCCTATTCCAACCGAGCTACAACATGAATTTTCCGACCAAAAAGAGCACTTTATATCCATATTTCTAGTCGCCGTTTTATAAACGTTACGCAAACTGAAGTGTTTCACTGCGTTTCGCAATTATTAAATACGATCCAGTCACCACTACATTACGTCATTAGACCGGCCTGTCAATACCCTGTCTCAATTAGTATATGTAATAGGACTCCATGCTGTCCAATTTGGAAATGATTGCGTGAACAAAGTCCGAGGACTGCCAAATTGGACGAAGCCGAATCCATTTTCAAATTGGACACTTTGATGGAGTCCTATTATATAGCTGTCCCCGGGAGCTGTCAATTAATCCAATAATGTCAGCAGAACTAGTACTATTTTCCTTATTTTATAAAAACTGTCCAATTAATTAAAAATAGGGCAGTTTTCATTAAGCAAAAATAGTTGTGCTGACAATCAGTTGCGGCTGACAGCTATATAATTATGCACAACAATTCACAGAAATAATAATGCTGTCCTGTATAAGAAGATAGTAATATAAAATATATTTATCGATAAAAATTAAGGGATATATATTAGTTCTTCAACAGAAATCACAGAAAAATCAATCAATAAATTGCAAACTTTGTTTTGTTACACTAGCGTGACAATTGCATAAATTATAAATATCAAATGTCGTGGCTTGTTGATTGAGTACTCAGTAAACTGATCATTTGGGACGCCAATTCATGTACAAAGCTGTAGTTCCAGTTTATAATCGGTTTGAACTGGTCTCTGGACGAAAAATGAAATAAAAGAGTGATTTTCAACTACTTGAGTGAAAAACGTCAAATAAACATTAACGGGAAAATGATTGACTTTTTGCCAAGTTGGAAGGCCGCTCAAGCAAACGCATTTCAATGGCCCATGTAAGACTTTGCTGATTCTCAAAGACAACAAGTAATACTTCCAGGATACGATTAAAGTATGAAAAAAAAGTGCCGCACTTTTGAGAAAATCCGTTTTAAAAATGGTCATAAATTAGCCGCGGATATTTTAGCGCGCAAGAGGAAAGTTGGACCGTCTAAAAAAAATCGTTTTTTTTTTTTTTTTTTTTCCAATTCGCAATATTTACCTGGAACATTGTTGATTAGATGCCAAAGGACTCATACAATAGACCGAGTCAGCCTTATTTACTTCCGGTGGGTCACGTCACTTGTATTGGGTAAACAAACGCGCGAATTCGCGCCAAAACGATCGATTCCCGCCAAAAGCTCAAGCTTGAGTAGCTTTGCTTTGCTGAATGAAACTATAAGCATGGTTCATTGTTGTTGTGTTAAATACTGTTCTAACAATTCTACATATCCTGGACTATCTTTTCATAAATTTCCGGACGATCTCAAGCTAAGGAAGGTAAGTGAATAAGGTTTTTTGTGTGAATAACTGGACTTTAATGAGTGGATTGAAGACAAGTGTGGGTGAGGTCGAAATTTTGTTCAACCCGAAACTTGCGATAAAAATTGTCAACAACTTTCTCTTTGCTTTATCCTATACAGATTTGGGCCAAAATAATAAGACGGGACGATCCAAAGGACGAATTTGAAGTCAGTGAACATACAAAAGTTTGTTCCGCGCATTTTGTTGACAGCGATTTTATCAATGAATTCAGTTCGAAGCGACGACTGCATGTGGATGCCATCCCTTCAGTGTTCGCCTGGTCAAAACAGGTTGTCCCTAGACCTTTCATAGAGAAAAAGAGAAGATTGGAGGAGGAAAGGGAACAAGCATTAGCCGAGGAAACTGAGACAGCTTCTGAAGGCGAGGGATTTTGGGAGGAAACTGCACAGAAGGATTTTGTATCGAGGGGAACACAAGCAGATATCGAAATACCGTGTTCGCACAGATTTTCGCTCGAGACTCTGATGAATTTGGCTGACACTCCAGGAAAAATGATGATTTCATCAGCCATTATACTGGATTTAAATCACATGAACGATTCATGCAGGTCCTGCAGTTTGTTCTTCCAGGTTTAGATAGAGGAAACATAATATATTGCGATACGATAACAGCAAATAATGATTGCAGAATAGACACTTCGGTGCTGTTCGACTCAGACTGCAGTGACCAGTCGTCCAGTGATTCTGACGAGGAAAATGACTTGTTAGCTGTGAAATCCAGGGATCGTAAACTACCTGTAGAGGATGAATTCTTGCTGGTGTTAATGAAGCTAAAACTTGGCCTAACTAATTTAGATTTGGTGATCAGATTTGGTATTTCCAAGGGGAGGGTATCTAACATTTTTAACACATGGATAAACTACCTCTACATTTTCTTTGGCAAGCTAAAGATATGGCCACATCGTGATATAATCATCAAACAAATGCCACCAAACTTCAAGCTAAAATATCCTGTGAATGTTATCATAATAGACTGCACTGAATTAAAAATTGAGTGTCCATCATCCCTGGTCAGGCAGTCTCAGAGCTACTCCAATTACAAATCTACAAATACTGTAAAGTGCTTAGTAGGAGTTGATGCCAAGGGAGGGATTATGTTTGTCTCTCAGCTATACACTGGCTTGATCTCTGATAAAGAAATTGTAGTGAGAAGTGGTTTCCTAAAACTCTTAAAGAGCAAGATCAATGTTGGAGAGGTTTTACCTGGGGACAGTATCATGGCACACAAAGGGTTTGACATTAGTGAAGACCTTGCCAAAATTAGACTAACATTGAATATTCCACCATTTCTTGGACACCAAACAGTCTTCAATGAGAATGACGTGATTACCACCCAGACAGTAGCCCAGCATAGGATCCACATTGAGAGAGCAATAGGCAAGGTCAGAAGATTTCTCATTTTTTCCAGGAGAATTCCAGTCAGTATGTTAGGCATAGTTAACCAGTTATGGACTGTTTGCTGTATGCTCTCTAATTTTATGGATCCAATACTAGACTAGAGAAGTGCAGTAATAAAATAATGTGCATCCAAATTTACTGGACATTAGCATCTGCATCTGCAAAAAGCAAGCGATTGTCATGATCTGCTCACCACAAGCCATTGAAACTGAATAATGTTTTGGGGAGCATGGAACATTTTGATTGGTCAGAAAACAATAAGCATTCCAGGCATTCTGGGGGTGCATGTTCACAGTTTCCCACTGTAAAACTTTCCATTCCCCTGTCATATGGGCCAGATATTACAATACAATATAATATTATTTTATTGGTACCTTGATATAATCTATTGTATACATCAGTGTAAATCCAATAAATGTGAAAAATAATAGTCGATAACAATAATAACATATTATATAATGAATCATAGATAATGGATCATATATTGCATATTATGATTCATTATATATGTTGTTATTACTATTATTTCTCACATTTATTTGATTTACACCGATGTATACAATAGATTATATCAAGGTATAGTCTCCTACGCAGCCGTCTTTAGTTCCGTCACGCAACGCTCTGCGTGACAGAACTAAAGATGGCTGCGTAGGAGACTAATCAAGGTACCAATAAAATAATATTGTATTGTATTGAACAATTACATGACAGTATTCCCTGAAGTGGAGGTGAGTAGTGGTGGATATTTACCGAGCTACTCACCAACACTGAGGGGGATAATAATTATTGTTTTAGTGTTTACCAAATCAGTTGGATAAAAAATGGCGCTTTAATAAACAAATAAATTACAAAATACACCCTTTGTACATTCATGTTCCTTGACCCCGTCAAATAAACAACAAAATCGCACCAGTTTAGTCCTGACAGTGCAAGCTGCCCCTGCACTTGTGCATAATATCCATTAGTGTGGTCTCGCTTCAGGTGTATTTCATCATCTACCATGTGACAATGGAACTTGTCATCCTGACAGGCCTCAAGCAGGGTCATTACGCCAGGTGTATGGGCACTTGATCTCGATAAGCCCAAAACTGTTTCTCTCTGTAGGATCAAAGACCTTTCCATCTGGTGTGGCTGCCAGGAAGGGATGTAAGGGATTAACAACCAGACCACTCTCATACACCGTAAACAGACGATGCTCTTTCTTTTGCATTTTATGGCAATATATTGTCCGAGCAAGGGATTCATTTTGTTTTCCATGGTTCACAGATTGAACATTTGACAAATCCTTTGATACAAATAGGCTATTCATAAATGAGTCAGATGGTAACCGCTTTCTTGCTAGAACTCGTCCAAAATTTGATGCCGTAAGTCTGAGTCTTCTCTGCCTGTGCCATTCTGCACTTAATGCTTGCTGCACTGTACTGTTGTGCAATTTTCTTGCCTCAGCAGCAGAAACAGTAACCTTTTCTAGGACAGCTCTTGTTGCAGGACTGTCGGTGAATGTAGTTAAGTCAAAGGTGGCTCCATCATCAACTAGTGGAATGTCAGGAAAGGGTTCAACCCTGTTTAGCTGCATGTCTGGTAATAATGCCTCCTTGTCTTTTAGTCACAGAGAACACAGACTTTTTCTTTTTCTCATCTTGGAGCTGGTAGCCTAAATAGCCACCAAGGGGGACATTCCCAATTACAGTATTGATATGCTGAGCATTTTCTTGGTCGCTAAGCAGGTACGAAAAAGGTGGTACTTTCTGTTCCTGGGACATGGAAGCACATGTGCTCATAATTTCATTGTTACTCAGCCTGACTTTCTTTGCAGCATTATAAAGTTTACAATGTACAGGTTTGCGCTTCCTTCCCCCGTCCTTGTCCTTGCTTGCCTGGGCAAACACGCATTTCATGATAGGGTCTGCCTCTATGGTCTGTGTGCGTGGTTTGTGCCATTGCTGTGGAAGACTAGTGCAGGTCTTATCTGCTGCAATATCAGTAACTCCAAGCATAGCCCAGTGAATAAGTAGATACAGCAATGCAAACATATGATTGCAATGTCCACCAGCACTGAAATTATATGTTGATAAAGTTTAGAATAAATATATTATTCCTTAGTGATAGGAATTATGTATATCTAATAGAAAAAGGTTTTCAAACAGTGACATAAATAATTCAGTACAAGGTTTTCTTTGCCATGCCACCCAAGCAAAACAGTGCGGCGATGCGAGTATCAATTATATTATTTGTTTACAAAATAAACAAAATAAATGAGAAATACAATTCTTAACTGATATTTCTACAATTCTGCCGGTCTCTGCACTTCAGAAAATGCAATAAAATTTACTCTGAGTTTCATCTTGCTACCGAAATGGTCAGCGAATTTACGATTTTACGAACATGGCTTTTTGTGTGTGTTGTGATTCCAAGACGGGAACAGTTGTGCTGTAAAATAGTCTGATTTGACGCCTTTACAGTAAAAATAATAACTGCACACTTACCCAGCTTTGCAAGAACATTGTGTCAAGACAATTTCTCCGGTACTTTTCACCTCTAGATTGAGGAAATGAGGCTCTTCGTTTTTCCTCTGGCTTCGGAAGCATCGCCCTTTCACGAAAACATTGTCTATGTTCGTTTTCTCCCCGACAAAAACATCGTGAATGTAATTCTCTACGAAAAACTTGTACCCTTTTTGACCTACAGTTTTCTTCCCACAACCCTTCAGGTGAATATTAATGTGGTCAGAACTAAATTTCGGCAATATTTTCAGAGATTTTGTCCATTGAATGGAAGAGGTCGACAAGACACCACTTGCGGCCGCCATCTTGGAAAATTTCGCGAACTGTTGTTTGTTTACCCAATTCAAGTCACGTGACCAAGCGGCTGACTCGGTCTATTAGTTTCAGTTCCAAACTAGGTTGAGAAGTGCATTTTACTGACCTCGAAACTTCGTGTTTATTTTAGGCGACTCTAGGGCTCGTCGGTCTCAAAACAAGGGGGGGGGGGGGGGGGGGGGGGGTCAAACTTCGGAACCAAATAACGGAAAAATCTCTAAATAGCACAGTTCTTAATCGTTTTGGATAGAGAACAAATGGTGCAAATTTAAAGCAAATCGGCCGACCCCCATCTTTCACTCCTGCCCGGTTTTCTGAGGCAATGACTCTTAAAGAGCCATGAACAGCAAACAGATTGATGTGGTATTGCATCATCTTTCCTACACAAGAAACACCTTTCAAGGCGTCTTTGCATCTGACCGATTACCTTCCCTCATCGAACACTACCCAGCTGCGTTTGTGGCCAACGTGGACCCTCACGATCGTCCTGGATCTCATTGGTGTGCGTTTTACTTTACTGGTGAACAACATGGAGAATTTTTCGACTCTTATGGTCGGAAGCCTGATGATTATTCCCTCAACTTTAAACAGTTTATCGAAAACAATTCTAAACAGTGGACTTATAACTCGCAGGAACTTCAATCGCTCACTTCCAATGTGTGTGGTCACTATTGTTTGTATTTTATAATCAATCGTTGTAGAAACATTAGCTTGAAAACTATTGTAAGTCGTTATTTTACTAGGAATTCTAATAAAAACGATCAATTTGTATATCATTTTATTTTAAGACATTTTGGATATTTGATTCATCGTATAAGAAGTGTAACCCATCAAACTTCAAAACACAATAAACAACACTTTTAAAACTTCAGAGTTTGGTTTATTTGATCATCAATACATAGAATAACAATTACAATAGTTAAACAGGAAACGTTAGCCAACGCTTACGGATCTGTTTCTTGGGATTCTTCGTTCTTGCCTTTATGGGTCCAGGTCCCTTTGGTAATGGAGTGTTAGGGGTGGGAATCCAGTCATTAGTTTCTTCTCCTTTATCCTTAGAGGTTGATGGATGAACACCAGACTTGAATTCCCTCAGAGCGTTTCTTCTTTGTGTGTTTCTTACCAAATGTTCGGGTGCATTCATTTTAGCAAGACCTTTGGTAAACATCTCCCATCCTAAAGGCTCTACACCCTTGCGCGTTCTCAAAGAATCCCCGATCAGATCAGAAATATGTGACCCCTTGAGAGATTTCTCTTCGAAAATCAACTGTCCACGATCGTCCCATTTCATGATTTCATGATTCTCTTTGATTTTCTCCATCAACAACTTGCCGCGATCTTTAAGGGTTTTTGGTAAAGCGCGAATAATAGCTCGCTCCAGTGTAACTTCTTGTTGTTGTTGTTGTTCTTGGGCTTCCTGTGGTGTTTCTGTCTCCTCTTCTTTCTCTTCTTCTGTTTTCTTTTCAATGATCGGTGCTTCAATTTTCACCTTATAAGGTTGACTTTTTCTCTGTTTGTAGTAGGTCAGGTAGTTTTGTAGCGTTTGACTGTACTCTCGCACTTTCTCATCTTCAGAAAGTCTCTCATTTTTCAGAACATCTTGTATTTCATGATCTAAACCATTCAGCCGAGAGGTAAGGGGTGCGGTGTTGACATTTTGGCGTTGCTGTAATCGTTCCAATGCGTTTTCATGAATCAAAACCATTTTCTTAGTATGATTCATTTTATAAACTGTTCCAAGAGTGCGATCGCTGGTGGTAGTAGAATCGAAAGAAAATTTCCTCCTTTTTGCACAAGAACTTGGCGTTTCTTCGGAAAAGTCACCTTCTTACTAGCTAATTGGATCAGATGTTTTTTATAGGGATGCAATTTCTTCTTTTGCTTGTTACTGATAGGTAGGTTCGAATTCAGCAGGTTGTAAGAGTACACTCGCAGAGAGTGTGAATCAAAGAATCGTCTGCAGTCTTAATTATAGCTTTGATCTGTCGAGGATTACTACTAGCCAGGACTTTGAGATGGTGAAAGTACTTCTTCGCACGGCGACTCATGGTCAAATGAATGGTTTTCAGCTCGGCTTCTGTATTTATACTTTTCTGATGTAAGCGTATTGTCTCTCTTCTGGAAATATATTGGTTCTCAGGCGAAACTCTTCTGGGCTGTCGGGCTTTAAATCACACAGCAAATACCCAAACGCCTTTGCGGTCGCATCATTGAAAGCCTCTTGCATCAATTTAATATTTCCGGGATACATTTGTTTGGCTAAATGAGTGATTTGACTGCTATCTCTCGGTGACTTGAAAATGATCAAATAATGGGCGTTGAGAGATACATTTCGTAATTCCTTGCCGTGGCAAAACATGTTTTGGAGTATAAAAACGCACGATAAGTTCAGATGATGGCAACCTTTGGTAAAAATATTCGTCAAACGTTTGTCATTAGCAAGTTCTCCCATTACATCGTCAATGACTACCATATTTCGTATCGTAGGATCAATTCTGGACTCTAAATCAGTCGGCAAACCTTCAAGAAACGTAATGTTTTGGATCGTTTCTAGCATTTCATCGTGCGCTGTTTGATGCATTCCATGACACCATAAGATGTTTTGTGGAGCTCCATTAATCATTTCTTCCCCTCGCTCTAAAATTTTTCTTAATAGATAAGTTTTTCCAGAACAAGTGGGACCAGCCATGACCGCGCCAAAAGGATGTTTTAACCTCGGATCCATCGCACTAAATGAATAGAAAGGACTTTGCGCACACTTTATATACTCTCCCTCTCGGACAACATCAACCAATCAGTGTTTGAGTAATTGAATATAAAGTGTTTAATGAATATTAACGTTGAGATAATAACCAGTGACTATTTACAAATATATACAAACTTCAGGAATACAATAAGATTATTTAAACTTGAATGAAAATTAGATCATTATTACTTAGTTTGAAATCAAACTTAAATTTCTAAGGCCACTGTACCATCATCTAGAACCTTTCTCTTGGGATAAAAAAACGAAAACCCAGCCCTAACTTGTTTATAAGTCAACATTTGGTTATTAACACAGCGAAAGCCACGATTAACCCCGACAGCACTTTGCTTCGTTAAAAGAACATTCAAATATTTGTCTTTGTTAATCTCATTACATTTCTTGTTCACCCCCTTGCATGAAAACTTATCATAGCGACCAAAACAATACTAGGTTTAGCTACAGAGAGCGATAATGCCCTGGCCTTCAAATTCTATTTTAAATAAACCGGGGGTTCTTTTATCAAAGGCTCTGTTAGCTGGGGTGTCAGTACGAGGCAACCAATTGTTCTTGTCCGCTTCAAACTCATCTCTTAACTCAGGCTTGACCAACTCTTCCAGACTGTTTCCCGCAATGGCAATATAGGCACTAACAAAATATAAATAAATAAAAAATCTAGGTTTAAATTACCGAACCTTGACTTATTTAGTCTTAAGTAGAAATTAATTACCTGTCCGTGTCCATCTCGCAGTATTGAAAATCACTACGGTCTACGTACTTGTCCATGAAATCGTAGTAGAATTGCAGCATACGGAGTTAGCGTTCTGATAAACAAAGAAACCAACTTGAATCGGAAGGTTCAAGTTGATTCGTTTTTTCGCCGATTGAACCTCATAAGTATCATCATCAATGGAATCCAATTGACGAAAAAACGGAGTGTTTATCAGCGCGCTAACCTCAGTATCACTACAAAACTTGATCTGTCGGTGTTTCATTTGGTTGGTGATCGTCTTGCCATAGCTAGAGTTGCCCACCTGAAATCGTAAGCACAACAATCAACGCTGTTCTATAAAGTGTTTTTTCTTTTCTGTTCAAAACTTACCAGTTTCATGGTATCTGCGATGATGGCTTTACTCGGGTCTACATCACCAGCTCGGCGCGCATTCGATACAGCCTCCCCAAACTGCTGGTAACAAGCCATAGGTGTATACTCGACGACTTGATAGATACGAGTTACTTCGAGGCCATGCTGCAGGTACCACTTAAGGAGGGGTGTGGCAAGAAGGATCTTTTCACCAAAGAAACTACCAATCAAGCTACGGCGGGGTTGTTTCATCAACTCGTTTTCTTCAGCAAACTGTTTCATGTACTCTCCAAGGTCATTTCTCGAGATCTCGGTGTTCTTGAAGATAGGACACATCTCGCTGAACGTTTCTTTCAAATTCTCGGGAATGTGGATATCGCACTCGATCACCCCAAACAAGTTGTCATCAAGGACGGCTTGGAGAATTTGCTGTTGGGTTAGGGTTCTGTGGTGGTCCAAAGGTCTGCGGAATCGAACAAGGAATCTCTGTACCTCGAAGCTTGTTTTCTTCATTTGGCACCACTCACATTCCCACAACTCGACCACTTGATAACCTTCACTGCGGATGTAGTCTGTATTGGCCTGGGTTTCCTCCCGCAACTCCCTCATTGGTTTATTTCGAAGTTCGTTCATCTCTTTTCCTCGGTTTAATTCGCACTGATGCCCGTGGTACCAGCAACCTATCAATAAGGTAATTAAACAATAATTAAAACTGAGAATAAAAAATAAAATAAAATATTTTTTTTTAAATGAAAAATAAAAAATAAAAATAAATAAAATAAAAAAACACAGGAAGCCCAAAACAGTAGTAGGGTGATTAAACAAAACAATGGAAATGAACTTACCATGGAACTGAAAGACGGTCTGGTTTTCACTATCAAACCCATCCACTGGTAAACGACGAGCTCCAATGCGCTTATCGGTGTTATTTAACTGATGTCTGATGTGGATACTACGCTGAGCTGCCTCCCACGCCAACCATTCATCTGCCATTCTCCTGGAACTCTCGGGTTTGAAGTCGATTTCAGCTCTTCTTCGCGTGTAAGAACCAGTCGGCATTTCTTGCATAATGGCCCACAAATATAAAGCATTGGCATCATAACCCAGTACCTTCTCACACTGTTTAGGAACTTGACCTTTCGTTGCCATCTCCACTTCTCTGATCTTTGTTTTGCCGGCTTCGTGATAGCGATGAAAGATAATGCTTGGACCGCCAGTGTTGTTGTCTTTGAACATATCATACAGATCTTTGTTCTTTTTGGAGAACAAGGAAAAGTATGTTTGTTCATCAAGAAAGCCAAATAGATATTTCATGGTTAAGCCAGGAACTGACACACCATCTTTGAACATATCTATTTTTCTTTCTTGCCAAAATTCCATCATCTTTTCTACCACTATCACAAAGGGCTCAACATCCAAGTTGTTATACCATACCACAAACTCACGGAAGCTGACCATTTCCCTCTCGTTCCATATGTTCTGACAGTAGCTGTATTCTTCTGGAGAGATGTTGGAGTTTGTCAGGGAAGAGTAGAAGGCCTGGTGTGGCGGTAAGGTTGGATAGTTGAGCTTCTCTATGGTGTCTATCCACTCGTATGGAAAGTAGCCTTTAGCTTGTGGACATTCGTAGGCTTTTAGGAACTGGGCGTAGCTGAAGCCTGGGGCCAGGTAGTTGGTAATGTCCAAAACCTTGAGGTGTTCGGTCTTGAGACACATGGTATTGTTCATCTTTTTGATGGCAAACTGCACTGTTTCGAACTTAACCAAGTAGGGGATAAGTAACTCTTTGTCGGCGTTCAAGTCATATTTTCCATTATTGAATCCCAGGATTGGAAGTTCTTTCAAGTAGTCATTCAGTTTTTCCTATAAACAAACAATCAAAACGAATGAATAAATAATAAGAGGAAGAAAGAGTGAGCGGATAGGTGAATGATAGAGTGAGCGAGTAAGTAATGAATTAATGAATGAGTAGGTGAATGAATGAATGAATGAATGAATGAATGAATGATGAATGAATGAATGAATGAATGAATGAATGAATGAATGAATGAATGAATGAATGAATGAATGAATGAATGAATGAATGAATGAATGAATGAATGAATGAATGAATGAATGAATGAATGAATGAATGAATGAATGAATGAATGAATGAATGAATGAATGAATGAATGAATGAATGAATGAATGAATGAATGAATGAATGAATGAATGAATGAATGAATGAATGAATGAATGAATGAATGAATGAATGAATGAATGAATGAATGAATGAATGAATGAATGAATGAATGCATGCATGCATGCATGCATGCATGCATGCATGCATGCATGCATGCATGCATGCATGCATGCATGCATGCATGCATGCATGAATGAATGAATGAATGAATGAATGAATGAATGAATGAATGAATGAATGAATGAATGAATGAATGAATGAATGAATGAATGAATGAATGAATGAATGAATGAATGAATGAATGAATGAATGAATAAAAAATAAAATAATAAAAAAAATAAATAATAAATAAAAACACACATATATACCTTTAGTTTGATCAGGGGATGCGGTTTATTTTTCTCGTTTGTCCCATCAACGTCAACATGATTGTCCACAATCTCTCCTTCTCCTTCTCCTTCTCCTTCTCCTTCTCCTTCTCCTTCTCCTTCTCCTTCTCCTTCTCCTTCTCCTTCTCCTTCTCCTTCTCCTTCTCCTTCTCCTTCTCCTTCTCCTTCTCCTTCTCCTTCTCCTTCTCCTTCTCCTTCTCCTTCTCCTTCTCCTTCTCCTTCTCCTTCTCCTTCTCCTTCTCCTTCTCCTTCTCCTTCTCCTTCTCCTTCTCTCCTTCTCCTTCTCCTTCTCCTTCTCCTTCTCCTTCTCCTTCTCCTTCTCCTTCTCCTTCTCCTTCTCCTTCTCCTTCTCCTTCTCCTTCTCCTTCTCTTCTCCTTCTCCTTCTCCTTCTCCTTCTCCTTCTCCTCCTCCTCCTCCTCCTCCTCCTCCTCCTCCTCCTCCTCCTCCTCCTCCTCCTCCTCCTCCTCCTCCTCCTCCTCCTCCTCCTCCTCCTCCTCCTCCTCCTCCTCCTCCTCCTCCTCCTCCTCCTCCTCCTCCTCCTCCTCCTCCTCCTCCTCCTCCTCCTCCTCCTCCTCCTCCTCCTCCTCCTCCTCCTCCTCCTCCTCCTCCTCCTCCTCCTCCTCCTCCTCCTCCTCCTCCTCCTCCTCCTCCTCCTCCTCCTCCTCCTCCTCCTCCTCCTCCTCCTCCTCCTCCTCCTCCTCCTCCTCCTCCTCCTCCTCCTCCTCCTCCTCCTCCTCCTTCCTTCCTCCTCCTCCTTCTTCTTCTTCTTCTTCTTCTTCTTCTTCTTCTTCTTCTTCTTCTTCTTCTTCCTTTCTGCAAAGCTGGAGGGAGTAGACCACGATGTTTACTTGAAACAACTTCTCCAAGTCACTCAATTCTTCTAGCTCGATTCCTTTGAACCACGAACTCTGAGGATCCATCTGTGGGGCGTATCTATAAAACACAAAAACACAAATAAATATATAACCTAGAGAAATATACAAATGAATAAATAACCAGAAAAACAGAAAGATAGGCATAATTATTAATTAAAACATGAAACAGAGATAGATAGATATTAGTTAACAAAGGATCATGGGTTGAAACTGAAACAACAATCACTACTTACTGTTGAAAATAGTACATGGTATCCCTGTGTAGATTCTTAAGGTGACAACCATGATGGACGGCCAAACATCTAAAGAAGCACAACCAGTCCTGGTACGGTGTTCCAGAGTTGGCATCACACTCCAACGACAGAACGGCTTTGTTGTTCAAAATGTATGGCGGTAGGGTTGTTGCCTTTCCAACGGGATGTCCTCGGATCTTGGTCACAAAGAACGTCACATTCGTTACCCAGTCCACAATCCATTTCGAGTTAATTCTCTGCTGTTTGATCCATTCAATGAAGTCAATGTTGCCCAGAACTTCTATCAATGCTTGAAGGTCGTTGTGATTGGTGATCTGGTACGGCTCGTCTAGTACGAGGTGATTGTTAGATGAGGCGTGGTAATACTGAAGATCGTCAGTTTCGTTGTTTCGTAAAATATAACCAAATGCCAAGTTGATTTTAAAGACACTCGATTGGTCGGCCAGAATTTGACGCAGATATTCAGGAAACTGTTGGTGGCCTTGAGCTGTCAATCGATAGGAATACCAGTCTTGAAGGCGGTTATGGCGACTTTGACGAGTCCTAATTTGACGCCAGTGGTTCTGAATTGTTTCACGAATGTCTGGGTCAACTTCGGTGTACAGTGTAGAAGGCATGCCAAGAGGATCAGATGCAAAGGCGGTGTTTAAAGTCAGTTGTGGGTGGTTAGCCGGTCCTAAAAGAAGTCAATTTTCCAAAAAATAACTAAAATTGCACTGGTTGCAGGAATACTCTCTTTCTATTTGATCTTGGCGCTTGTGTTTCTTCAGATGTCTGTTCAGGTGATATCGTGAAGAAAAGGCCTTTTCACACAGATTACAATCGAAGGGTTTCTTCTGCTGGTGGATGCTTTTCTTGTGTTTGTTCAGGTTGAATTTGGTGGAAAACTTTTTTCCGCACTCGTCACACGTGATAGATTCGGAGTTTTTCTGAAGAGGGAACTGCATTAAGCCGCGGCTACAAGAACGATGTTTTGAAAAAACATTTTTTGTTTTGTTATTGTTGTTGATGCCAGATATATGAAAATGAACATTTCAGTTTGTGATTTTCAGTTTTTATAACTCATCACAGTCAAAATTGAACTCACAATTTTCGATTTTCTAAAAAAAAATCACGTCGTTTGTGCAAGCATAAAATCACTCGTGTAGCCGCGGTATATTTTTTGACTGAGCATTAGAGAAAAGAAAACAAAAATTGAATATCTTACCTGGTTTTGTTTAACAGGAGTCCCTCCATCACCAGATTGAATGACTTCGGCAGGATAAAGGTTTTCTACCTAAATAAAGAGGCGAATATGAGTTTAGTATTTGATTTTAAAATACTACAACAAAAAGTATCGTTCATTACCTCCCATGGTGAACCCTGAGCGTTATCTAGAACTGAAGGTTGATGTTCTGGGGTTGAGGTGAAAATCTGAGAATCAAAAGATAAAAAATCAAATATTCAAAACTGAAAACATATATACACTCTAAAATTCAAATAATATTAACCTCAGCCACATCAAAAGCCAATGATGAATCATTGCCGAAAGAGTCGCTTGCAACGCTTTTCTCTTCCTCTTCCTGTGGAAGGGAAACGGAAAGCAATGAGTAAAAAATTCAAAGAGAACATTTATATTTGAGAAACAACCTACCAGTTGTTCTGTCCAACTATACCAGGAAGAAGCCATTGCTTCAGGAATATGTTCTTCTTGTTCCGAAGATTCCTGGATGACAAACAAACAAACAAAGACTTAGCCGCGGCAATTGATGAAGCAGAAAGCGTGTCAACAAACATCCAAACTGACAACAAACTTTTTTTTTTAACCGAATGACAAAAGAGAAAATGTAACTAAAAGAATCAGCTAAAATAATAATAAGGAAAACATAGAAATTACCAGTTCATTTTTCCAGCTATACCAAGATGTAGCTAATTCACTGGGAATATCTTGCTCGGGCGTTGGGAGGTTACCAAAACTCTGAAACCACAAAACAACAATTACCGAAATGTTTTACACAATGCGACACAGTTTTGTCAAAAGTTACCGAAATGTTTGAACGCATGCGAAATAGTTTTACAAAAGTTATGTAAATGTTTTAACACAATACGGCATAGTTTTACAAAAGTTACCAAAAAGTTTTTAGGAAGCGACAATTTCATATAAATACAGGTGGATGAGAGAGAATCTACACTGAGTTTATTCACTACTGAATCATTATGCGAGTCCAGGAAATTCTCAAAACGGTCATGTTTGACGAAGAAGAAACATAAGGGAAAGACACATCAGAAAGGACATCTTTCAAGACAAATCAAAATTTATTCTATCGGAAGAAAAAGGATGTGAAGAAATTTCCGATATGTTGAAAGAGGCAGCAAAAACAGGGTTTTTAAATTATTTTAACTATATAGATTGAATGATGTTTAATAAACCTACCAATTGAGAAACATTTCGACTGTTTGTAAACTGTTCGCTGTTGCAAAACGCAAGCCTCGTGAAGGCATCGGAGTCAAACCTTTTACTTCCCAACGAAATTAAATCTTGGGTGGCAATATTATCCAGAGCACTTAAATCATCCAAGTCGGCTTTCAAATACAGTGGGTTCTATCATAAGAAAGAATAAATATAGAAATTAATCAGTCAAAAGTCAAAACATTAAAACATCAGTTGAGAAAAAAACTTCTCTTACCGTGTTTTCTTTATCCGAATCTTGATCAACCATTTGCGGTAATGGACCATTGTTCAAACTAGAGGAAAGCGAAAGTCAAAAATTAAAACTAATCAAGGAAACTTTCACGAAAAAAAAAACAACAGTAGGAAAGGTTCTTACCACATCTCCATTTTCTTGAGAAGAAAGCTCGTTGATAAATTCAGCCATAGTTTTGACAACTAGTTAGCCCGACAACAAGTTGAAGGGAAATGGTCAGAATCACACTGAACCAAATAATTTGATTTGGCTTGCTCTTTTGTCTAGATTACGCATGACTGTAAGCGTCGCTTAGAAACATATCCAAACAAAACTTGGTGTTTTTTTTGTCTAGAGCATGGTTGATAGTTAAACAAAAGGATTGAATTTCAAATGAGCATCGCTTCAAACAAGACAACTTCTTGCACAAAACTTTTTTATTTACATATTCCCCAAACAGTTTGGTTCGATTCGATTACAGTGGAGTAACAACAAACGAGCATACAAAAGTAAGTTCCAGTGATGTAAAATGTTCAGACTTTAGCTTTAAAGATCTTTTTAGCTGGTGGCGTTTTAATGTCAGATGATTCGAAAAGACGCTTTTTAGCTTTTGCACCAAAAAACTGATCTTTCACACGCTGATTCAATTCTTTCTGCATTTCTTTTAGGATATTGTTGATGGCAGGAACTTCAGAGAGAAGAATTTTCCATTCGATCTGGTTGAGAGACATTCCATATTTAGTAGGCTTTTCATTTTCGTATATGCGGACGTGTATGTTGAGATTGTTCTTGTATTCAGATACTTGTGCATGGTAACCACGAAAGCCAATGGGTAATTTTTCCGATTTCTTGACTCTGTTCTGATTCTTCTTGATCCTGACGCTGGTCTATTTCTTCTTGCATTTGTTGTAAGAGGTCATCGATCTTGTCAACTTTACCCAGAAGAACCCACCATTCTTTAGGGGTGAGAGCCATGCCATATCTTGTTGGTTTATCTTCGTAGTATTTGCGCACATGGAGCATGAGACGGTTTTTGAAATAAGAAATCACGGCAACGTATCCACGCTCACCAATTGTAATTCGCTCAGATTCCATAGTGTTGTATCTTAATACTTTGAGCACAGCTCTTGTTGTAACTTGGTTTTAGAACTTGGTTTTAGAGTAATAAAAGCTAGGATTTTCTTTCATCTTATTTATACGCTCGAAAAATTATATAGAACAATAAAGTTGCCTAGACTTGTTCAAACAGTAATCCCTTGTGTACATTGTTTCCATGGCAACGATACTTCCCTTTGTTCCCCAATATTCCCCATTATTCCCCAATATTTTGCCCGGATTGTCGGGACCCTACTATACTACTTGCTTGGTTTATTTGTTTTCCGAATCACGAAGGAAAGTTGGTAGATTTTAGTAGAGTTATGGATCGGAGCCACTCGACCATGGCCGCCAAACAGACAGTTTGAAGTGCTCGTCTTTCTGCTGGAAAATCTCCACCGAGACCGTCAAAAGTCCTTAAAGATTATTTACGAACAAACAGTTGACCCAGTGCTGGAAAGCTGTGCCTGGTTAATGGTGCAAAATCGCACAAAATCATAGTAAATATAGATTGAAAACTGTAATACCTTGGCTTCAACCAACGCGTGAATAAAACACATGGAAGAAACGTAGGCATATTAAACGTTTCAATCGATAACAAGTCGACAACCAGACGAGAGATTACGACAATTCGAAACACGTCGTCGAGCGCCGATGTTGTCGCCGATAAACTCGGTAGTCACAAAAATTATCGCCAATAAACTCGATAATCACGAAAATACAAAAGTCCATCGATGAAACATGGAGCGGACATAGGCCTTCGGTGTCGATCGAAGAATCCCGATCACTATCCGCTATTCCGACCACTATCCGAAGATTGGACTACTTACGGACGGACTTACAACTCGATGGCATAGTGGCTACATCTCCATTATGGAGATAGTAGCCAAAAAATGTACCTCATTCATTCTTGTAGTCATTTTATATCTTCATCGCTAATCAGTACCTCTTATCAAGCTCTCGCTTCTTGTTCTATTGGGCAAATTTGAAAGACCATCGAAATGTGCTCATTATTGTTGAATTATAGAAAAATACATTTTTATTCCTAAAATATTTATCTATAAAACTCAATCAATGGTTTTCAAAGATGACAGCAATCATATGATCATATGGAAACCACACTCTAGCGATCAACGCAGCAATCGTAGCTATATGGAAACCACATCATCTCTACGATCGCTGCGATTGCTGAACACATTTTGGACGATCGTATACCGTAGCAATCATATGGAAACCAGCCTTCAGAGAGCACGATTCGTAGCGCGTTCTTACGGACTTTCGCGAAGAAAAGGATTATCAATTCTCTCGACTCAATCATCAAAATTCGCAAGTATTATACTTTTTTCAATATGCATTGTTTTGCTGAAGACAGTGTAGGAAGTAATTAGCGATACGTGTAAATCACAAATAGCTCTTGGAGAACGCTGGAAATAGCATTTCTGAGCTTCTAGATTTCAATATTTTCTGGGGGAGCATACCCCCAAACCCCCCTACCGACTCACGCCTACGGCGTACGCTACACGTGCAAATTAGCGATACGTGTAAATCACAAATACGGTATTTCTTCATTAAAATTTGAAGTTTTAGAGGGGGTGGTTATTAGAGGGAGGTGCTTAAAAGAAGGGGGCGTATATTTCGAAACTCCTAATTTTGGGGCTGTACTAAACAGCGAAACACCGAAACGAAACCAGAAACGAAACCAGAAACGAATCACCGAAGCGAAACAGGGATCAATTTCTGATATTCCAAATATTGAACAGAGAAAAGAATATAATCATAGTACAATTCACTCTAAAAATAGTTTTATTTTAAAATTAAAGCGACTCGATCGTACCTTTTAATATAAGTCTTACTGATGATGTAAGTCTGATTCTGGTTGTCGGACTTCGCTTCCATGCTTTACTGACATATGAACTCAATCCTTTGAAGTTTTAGAAGTTGAATTCAATGCTTTGAAATAGTTAACAGGTATTCCCTTTACTGCATGCTGCTGTCGGCTTAACGCGCGAAGAAAAAGTTATTGCCGTTGGATGCCATGTTTATTTTAGTAAAGCACAGGAAGACCGGTTTTTAGACACAGGAAGCCCAAGCAAAAACAGCATGTTGCAAAGCGTTTTCTGACCATGATGCGAGAAGGTAATTGCATAGCCAATCCAACCTTTCCTATGGTTGTATTATTACTATTAAGTTAAATTATTCAAATACTGAAGATCACAATTAATTCCTGTAGAGAACAATGATTTTTATTAACGTAAAATGAAGCATTCAATGTTTCTTATTGAGAGATCATTATATGCAAATCATAATTTGTAAACCAGGGATAACAATTAATATATTACATTTTGTTTTTGTGGGAGATGGGCCCAAGGTTCCTCATGTGAATTCTAACATGTTAAAATTTATGATGGTCAAAGCGTGGCAGCTGACATAACAAAAATACACATGTAGCAAACTAAATGTAATGTAATGCATTGTTGTTAAAACATGACCAAAAATCAATCATATAGCTACATAACAAGTCCGAATTGGGCAAGAAACTACTCTGCGAGCAGAACAACAAACGTCCCTAACCGTACAAACCTTTAGCTCCATAGGAATATAATAAGCAGAGTGAATTTCAGTAATACAACTGAAGAAATGTACAGGGCTGCATGGGGACGATTATGTGAATGCTGGACAGCGCTATCCAGTGAATTAAGAACAGTATCAACGTATCCGGCCACCTGTCTGACGCTTTGAGAGTATATGTTCGCAAAAAGCGAATCAGTAGAGTGCAATTTAGAAAAGCTTGAAAACTAAATAACTAATTAGTACTAAATAGCACTAATGAAACAATAGAAAACAATAGAAATAGCACTATTTAGTACTATTTAACAATTAGTCACCAAAGGCGAGGTGAATATCGGTGAATAATAACCGAGACGAAGTCGAGGTTATTATCACTGCTATTCACTGAGCCTGAGGTGACTAATTGTTTTAGTAGAATTACACAGGTGATTATTTGAAAAATTAAAAATAAATAAGCATTTTAAAGAAAATAATTCTTTATTTCATATTTCCATTTTGTCAAAACGCTGTCTAGAAACTATCGAGAAACTATCGAGAAATAGTCCGAAGTTCTCGACCAATCAGCGCGCTTGATTTTCTATAATCACCTGTGTAATCCTACTAATTAAAATTAGTTTTGTTTCACTCAAATATAGTTTTGAGTTCAATTTGGAATTAATTTGCACGAGTTTGTTTTTCAAAGAGTCCATAATTGCACGAGCCCGTAGGGCGAGTGCAATTTGGGCTCTTTGAAAAACAAACGAGTGCAATTTAATCCAAATTGAACGAGAAACTATATTATTACCTATTAATAATATACATGAAAAATTTTTATACAGGAAATGACCAAATAGAAACGACGAAAAGCGGAAGTTGCGAGCAGATTTTATTCAAATTAGATCAACCAAATTTGGTTATCAAAACAGCCCATAATAATACAAGTTAGAAAGTGAACTGCCATGTTGAAAATACATGTGTTTTCTAAAGTGTTAATCAAAGCTTTTCAAGCTTGCAGAAGCCACAATTGGGCTTAAAATGTTAGTTCAAGCATCGAGTTCAGTTCAATCGGAATCCGTGTCACTTTCTATGGTGTATCTTCGCTTTCGAACAGCTCAAGGAGGTGATGAAAGAGCAGTTGCTGTGGAGGTTGAACTGACATTAAATGACACCTGGCAGTTGTTGAATGTATTAATCATCTTTGGAGGCTCTTTAGTGGCATCTAACAAGGGGTTTCCCGAAATATTCCACACTTGCTGTGGAGCTGAGTTTTGACCAAAATACTGGACTGATCTTGGTGGCATTGAACTCTGGTAGCCGTAGTCGTAGAGCGACTCGAGTTGTTGTTGTTGTGCTGGTTCATTTAGTGCCTGTGGCTGTGGGATGCTGTTATTCCTCCTGGAAATGGCCAGAGATAGCTGTCGCTGTTCATCAGTATTTGCCTCATCATAGTCGTCTAGAGATTGGATATTTCTGTGGCCAGTGACTTTGGCGATATTCGACCTCTCAACGTTTGCCTTCTTCAGCTTGCTAACGATGGTCTTTTGGGTGCTATGATTTGTGAAGTTTTTCTCGCTGTTCTCAAGACTGGTTCCTGTTATTATCATCTTCATCATCTGGTTGATCTTATTCACCCCCATTGGTTGATCTTTGAACCATAACTCGTCGTTAGGTCTTCTGTTGTTTTTGATAGAAAGGTAAAATGGACCGGTGTTTTGGAGACGAACAGGCCTGCGAGAGAGGTACTGTTTGAACAGGTTGACAGGACATCTCTCGCCACCAACGGCAAACATTCTTGGCTGGAAATCTCTGTTTTTCATGTGTAAGCCTCCTTGCCTGTTTTTGGTTGGACCTTCTTGAAATTCTACATACTCTACACCATCGTCGTCTTTGCATATTTTGAAGTCATCCACTTTCATATCGTGGTGCTCCTGGCGCCCTCGTAACCCAAAGTATTGGGTAAGTACCCACCATATTGTGTTGATAAGTACTTTTGGTGATTGTGAACCCAGCTTTCCTTTTGACCAGAGTTCCTCTTCTTCTTCTTTAGTGACCTGTCTGGCTTTATTGGGACGTTTTCCATGGCCCGCTTCTCGTAGTAGCTTCGCTCTTCCCTCTAAGACTTGTTTTGACGATGAAATCTCTCTATCTTTTATGATTGACCAATTGTAGTTTTGATCTTTGAGGTGCCTGTCTATCGCTGCTATCATTACTTTTAAGCTATCCGGCTCGTATTCTTTCCCGTTCTTGCTTCTAACCTCTGCATAAAACTGCTCAAGCAGTTTGTTTAAAGCAATCGGGTCGTACTTGTGGATTTCATTTGAAACTTTCTTGTTCTCGCACCATGCTAACCAAACGGATAGCCAGAAGGACGTACTTTTCAGTGTGTTTTCATTTTTTGACCCTTTTTTAGTTGTTCAATGGTAAATTCAGTAGCATTTGAAAAACGATTTTCAGGGGAAAAGTCGGCCATTTTTTTCCCTCTCAAGCACGAAAATCCCGCTAGTGTTTCGTGATCAAAACAAGGAATTTGATTGGCTAATGTATTTTCTATTGTTTTTTTAACCAATGAAAATCAAGGATTTCAGAAAGTAATTGCACAGTGTTACTTATTTGTGCACTGTATTACCAATTTTTGGACTGTATTTAGAATAAATAGCAAAGCTCTCAGCCAATCAGAATCGAGTAATTTTTTCATGTATATTATTATCTAATTAATAGCACTCTACTTTCTTTTGGAAAAAGTTTTAGCCAAAAAAATCGTATGTATTACCACGGGCAACAGGTCACGTAGAGTAAGTATTTTGGGTAATATTTGTATTTTCCGTATCGCTTATAAGCTCTCCGAAGCTCTGTATTTGTTTCTAGCTGATGACCTTTAGAACCCCCAACAGTAATCCGAATCCCGACATCTGGTTTTATTTATGACGTCAGACAGAACTTCGGAGAGCTTATAAGCGATACGGATAATACAAATATTACCCAAAATACTTACTCTACGTGACCTGTTGCCCACGTGGTATTACACCATACTTTAACACTAATCAATTTTGATCTTTCTGGCCAAATTCTTTTTCCAAATGTGTTTGGTGCTCCTTACCCCACCTTTCTCTCGCATCACCTGGTACTTTAATGGATGTTGCGTCAGGAATGTAAGACTTCTTTCTTGAAATGGCAAGACTCTGTAGATTGTTCTTCCCTGATAGACTCTTTGCCAAATGGGGATATAAGAATTTACACAGAAAAAGTCCATCTATTTCTGTCAAAAGTTAATTCTAAAAAGATTTACAACATTTTTATTGCTAAACGTAGCTGTAAACCAACAGGACAAAAGACTTACGAACGCATATATGAAAAAGTCTTTGACTGGAATAAGCTTTATTGCCTTCCATTTCAATGCGCACTTGACACTAAAATGCGTGAGTTTCAGTTCAAAATACTGCATCGTATAGTTTTTACAAATCACCTTCTTTATAAGATTGGAAAAGTTGACTCTCCTCTGTGTTCTCTATGTCAGTGTCATGATGAAACAATTGAACACCTGTTTTTTGACTGTACTAAAGTCCAGCTTTTTTGGAATGATCTAAAAGAAAATTCAATTTATGTAGTCTAAAATACAACACTTTTAATAAAATAGATGTTATCTTAGGTATTTGTGATTGTGGAGAAGAATTTAGACTTACAAATTATATCATTTTATTGGCAAAATATTACATTTATAAATGCAGTCTTGGCAACACTTTACCAAAAATTGCCATCTTCCTAATAAAAATTAAAGCATTCTATGAAATTGAATTTAAGATAGCAACAGATAAAAATAAACTTCAGCAACACTTTACAAAATGGGACAAACTCCTTCCCCTCATCTTTCCCTCGTAATAACAATTTAGTGAAAAAGATATTGATCGCTTATGATTATGTTTTGTAAACTATATCACTTATAAATTAGCTATTTGTTATAGACCATGTAATATTGTAGTAGTAGTGTATATGTCAATTGTTCCAATTGTTTTAGTATTGTATTAGTATTAGTAGCTTACATTTTTGTATTGTAATATTAAGATATTATTTCAAATAAAAATTAATAAAAAAATAAAAAAAGACTTATTTCTTGAAATGGTAGTGAGAATCGCTCACTCTCCCCAGGTGTTTTATGCCATTTTTGAAATATGACCACTGTTCCTTTCTAGCAAGACATAGGTCATATGGCACAGGGAATAGTGATCCATTTTCGTCTCGCATGGGTCTGCCGCATTTCCCTTGGCAAACTGTTATTCGCCGAGTCACCCACTTCAGAAATTAAGAAGCCAGTTTCTTCAACAGGAGTTAGATGAGTAGAGCCTGAGGTACTAGCTGTAGAGCCTGAGGTACTAGCTGGTGCAGTGAAGGGATCAAACGTAGTGGTAGAAGCGCCATCGCTTTTCCTTGGGGTTCCATACCTTTTTGTGGACTGCGCTTTGCCTCCTTTCTTATCGGCTCCTTTCGGCGCATCATTGAGTACTACTCCAGCGAGGCTAACATCTTTTTGACTTTTTTGCCGCCACAGAATAAAGTGTGATAGCATGTTCATTTTCTCTGCGACAGCTACCGTGTGAGCACAGAAATGGGCGGAGAGAAACATTCTACATCCTACATCCTTCATCGCACACAAACTTCCCACTCTTTTGCTTGCACACCAGATGAGGTATTTTGCCTGTCTTGCTCTCAACCATCATACCTCCATCGTTACCTGGAGCTTTAACAATGGCACCCTCAGTCGATACCAGTTCCACTGCTTTTGTATAAACACTTTTCATAGTGTCTACTGGTATCCCAGATATTTTGACTTGGTCTATGGGAACTGTGAGCTGGTACTGAAGGGCCAATGCTGGTAGCTTGATGTTGAACTGGTTGAGCCCGAGCCTTTGCACTCGCTTCGCGAAACTTCTTTAGATGAGCATCTCTTTGCTGGGAACTCCATCGATGCCACTCACTGGGTTGAACCTATAGCAAAAACATTAATGTGAAGAATAAGCCACATGTACTGTGTACGGGCCGTCTCAATCGAAATTTACATGGAGGATAAGTTTTTTTAAATTCTACTTAAAATTATTGCAATTTGCTTTTAACCCCACCTCAAGATATTTATATTCTTGAAGAATACTCTCCTGCACCATAAACAGATCGCTCAGCTTCTACAAGACATCTTTGTGTGTATCCCCTTAAGCCCTCGATAAAATCCGGTATTGTGTTCTTCTTGAATTCCAACCAATCTTTAATGACATAATTCTTGCTTTCGTTGGCATTAGTAGTGTATGTCGCTGGTGGCGACCAAGTAGTGCCTTTTCTCGCACAGGAGCAATCATTTTGGTCGAAAATACATCACCTTTGTTTTTCAAGAACCAGTCATGAAAACCAGGGGCCATGGTATTCCATTTGTCACTGAGCGATGCAAGTCTCGTCCGAAAGTCATCATCACTGGAGGAATCCACAAGCCCTAACACCTACGCATAAATGAATGCTAAATTATACAGTTTGTAAAGTTGCATTTTAAATAAAAGATTGTCAAATAATTAAAAAACAAATATTTTAATTTGTCTTTAATGGAGACTAGCATACAAGGAAATTAAACGTCCCTTGCTTCAATAGTTCAATTCATTCTCTTCCGTCTAATTGCTTATATCCCGGGGGAAGGAATACCAATTTGGGTGTGGCCCGGACTTAGATTTACCATGTCAATTAAAAATTCTCGACTTCGCTCTTTTACGGCCCCAAAAAGATACCACAGACCACAATTTTTACCTCTAAAAGATAGGACGATCACCCCTGTTCGTTTACCTTTCTAAGTACCCCACCCCCCTCCCCACTCCCCTACCTATCGGAGGCTTATCAGTACATAGCTGTTTAATATTTCCGGCCAAACCATACCTTTGTGTCTCCGAGCTTATGACATCTAGTTTCCTCTGCTTCTAACTCTTGTATAGGTTTCAAAAGCCTGTTGATAGCAGGTGATTTATTCTGGCCTTTGTCGGCCAGAACAACATTCCAGATGATGGGAGGCTCTTTCCAGTCATCTTTAACGGCAACTCTTGTGTCTGGCCCCATGAAATGTGAGGTTATGCTCAACAGCGGGAAAAACACAAACTCCAGTGGACTACCAATCGCTTCTGCGTGAGCCTTAACCAAATCTTTTATGATAGGCGATGTACACCTTGTCGAACTCTACTATGATGGCTTGCGCGGCTGCCACACGGCGATCGATATCTTCAAAAGTTAAAGTATTTGTTGTCATGTTCAGAGATAACGTAGGTTCCACCTGTACATGCACTGCTGAGAGGTGGACTCTGCAACACGCATTTTAAACAGCTTTTGCCTAGCGGCATTAGCACGTGGAATGAGGCGGAGCTGTGAGATTTCACTAAAACGTGCAATAAAATATAATTAAGGAGCAGAATCGATAATTATAGCTGAAACTCTAAATAATGGGGGAAAATGCTCTTTTTTTAAATGTGAAAGCAAAGGAATTACATAAAACCACTTAGTAAAGGGAAAAAGCATTTGTTGTCATCTTCAGAGATAACGTAGATTCCACCTGTACATTGCAGAAGTGGACTCTGCAACACGCATTTTAAACAGCTTTTGCCCAGCGGCATTAGCACGTGGAATGAGGCGGAGCTGTGAGATTTCACTAGAATGTGCACTAAAATATAATTAAAGAGCAGAATCTATAGCTGAAACTCAAGCTAATGAAAGAAAATGCGCATTTTTAATGTGAAAGCAAAGGAATAACATTGAACCACTCAATACTAAAATATTTGCAACTTTAATTGTAAGATGCGAAATAGCTGATAGAATAAGTTATTGAACTTATTATTTACTTAACAACTACATCACACTAGATGACAAAAAACTACGTGTTCATGCAATATACGGCGTATTGCAACATCACGTTTTACTTAATTGCTTCTGTGTTTGTGTAATTACTATTAGTTAATTATAACCGTTATCATTGAAGTGCGACCTTCAAATTAACAGCTTGTCAGGTTTGAAAATAGTCGGACGTCAATCAAACAACATGGGTGTGTCCAGACTTTAACCAATCATAGTAAAGCTAGTTTGATTGACGGTTGTCTAGACTGGAGTTTGTCTGAAAGGGTTGTAGTTTTCAGGGTCGCACTTCAACGATAATGGTTGTAAGCAACCCACTAAGATTGTTTTGACAAAATATAATGTAAAGCTGAAGATTAAAGAGTTTATTTCTTTTGTCAGTGGCGATCCCTGTTTTTCTCTGTTCCATCGAAGTAAAGCATTCTTCTATGATGCATGTCAAAATAATACCAGGTGCAGTGTCACCCCGGGCTTCATTTATTATACAAAAACGCCCTTGTGCAAATTATTAACATTTTTGAACTTGTAAAATATTTTTACAGACTATATAAATGACTTCATATAAAAAAATTTCCCCATATCGGGGAATAGATCTACTGAAAACAATGAAATAAGTGCGGTAAAAGCCCGAAGTGACGTCATCGAATTAAAATATCGAGATTTCAAACAACTATAACTCCTAAATGCGAAGCTCAAATGAAAAAACACTTAACCCTATAGCTGATCAGTTAATGAACATTCAATTTTTAATACAATTGTAAAGGGGGTTAGGAGCACTTTAAACACTGCCTTTTTTTTTCAAAGAAAGCCTTTAACTTTGCAAGACCTTGTTTTTCAAGCCAATCGGCGACAAAAGTAGTCTCTTTATTGGCGAAATCCATTATTTTGAATTCCTCCATTGATTATACGCTCGGTCAAGTTATCCCCGCCCCCCGCCCCCGGGGCAACACATTGTTGTACAAAATCCCCGCCCCTGGAACACAGGTCCTTACAAATCCCTGGGGTATTCCCGGGTGGGGGGGGGGGGGGGGGGGGGGGGAATGGTAACAGCTGGAATTGATCCATGCATAAATACCGATCTCTACTTATTACAATCTTGCTACTTATACTTACTTCGATCTTATATGACAAATCTACTACTTCGATTTTTTGATAACCAAGCTCCTCCATTTATTACGAAAAAGTATCTTAATTCACTAACATTATTGATATTCCTAAAATTCTAGTTTCCTTTTAATTGCCGACCACTTATTCCTATATTGTTACTTATTCTTTTTAATACTAAATTACTTCTTATAAGTCAATCCTAAATGGTATATAACTATTGCTATTTGTTTTAGTACCAGCCTCCTCCATTTATTACCAAAGATTAACTAAATTCACTAATATTTTCAAATTTTCCAATATATCTGTTTTTCTTTTAACTGTTTTTCTTTTAATAACCGGCCTTCACCATTATCTGAGCTCTAATGCCCTTTATAAATGACACGATTATGCCCAAAATAGCTCATTAGTATGCATAATTATGCAATTTTCTATATATCGACTTTTCATCAAAATACCTCATTAGTCTTCATATAGTCTCTATAATTACTGAAAAAATTGATCTTTCATCCCCCCCATAACTTTTTAAAATCCCTTTCACTCAGACGATACGACTCAACACTTAGACGAAAATCAATGTCCTTCTTACACTTTCTCACAATATCAATATACGGACGGACGTTGTTACGGAACGTTGCACTGTTACGGAAATACCAAATATTATTCAACATGCACTCTACTACATACATGACCAAATCTTTACGCACACCCTTGAATAAACCAAGAAAAACACACTTTACATCTACAACAAAGTCACATGACCACTTCCTCATTACTCTCACCACCCACCCCCAAGCTTTTTTCACACGACTACATTCCAGAAAACAATGCTCAATAGTTTCACGCTTCCCACACCCTGCACAACGATCAGACGTAACATTATAACCCCACCTAACAAGACTGTCACGAACCTTGGTCACCCTGTGTACAATACGCCATCTAACTTCACTCACAATATTCTCCGACAACGAATTACTAAAACCTCCCCAAAGTCCCTTCCATTCAGTTTTATCACATACATCATTCCAATAACGCAAACATCTAGGCTGCAACAGCTTACTATTTACCAAAAAAGTGTACATCTTACTAACAACTGCACAACATTGAACGGAACATAGACGAACTTCTTCATACACAGCTTTATAATACTTGGACAGAGACACCGCAGACGGTTTAGAATTATCACGCAGAAACATCCAATCATCACGTAACGTAGATAACCGAACACCCAGAAAATAACGCAAGTAACACCACATCTTACCAGACAATCTATTCAACGATCCAATTACATTCGCGATAGTACATGCACGAACACGAACGCCAAAATCCACCATTCCCAGGCCTCCAGACCGCCACGGTAACAAACACGTTTCCCTCTTAATCAACTCCACTTTCCCATTCCACACAAAACTCCACACCAAAGAATTCACCTTGGTTACAACCCAACTCGGTACAATTAACATTCTTGCAACATAATCCAACTTTGACAGCCCCAGTACTTTGACAATCACCACCTTACCTCTCAACGACAAACCCCTACCCTTCCACATATCTAAAACCTTCTTTAACTTTTCACATTTCGCTACCCAATTCTCATCCTCTACATTATCTCCAAACCACACCCCTAACACCTTCATCCTAACTACCCTCTTCAAGCCATACGGTTTGTCCTGTCTACCTTTCCATGACCCAATCCACATTGCCTCAGATTTCCCTCTATTTAATCTCGCCCCAGTCCCTCGTCCAAAAAAGTCCACCACCTCTAAGTACTTACCGACAGATACAATGTCACACAAAACCGCAGTTGTGTCGTCAGCATACTGTGATATATTAGTATGCTGACCACCCGACCCTGGTACAAGAAAACCACATATACCCTTTTCCGCACGGACACTACACGCTAACACCTCTGCCATCAATACATACAACATAGGCGACAACGAACAACCTTGCCTAATCCCTTTCTCCAACACTATGCTTTCTGTTAACTCGCCATTACAAATTACTTTAGCCGTCGCTCCCACATATAACACACACTCATCCACTTTCTAAAATCCTCCCCAAAACCAAACCTTCCTAGAGCCCTATTCAAAAACGCCCTATCCACCCTATCAAACGGCTTCTCCTGGTCTAATGTCAAAATAACCCCACCCTCTCCCGTATAATCTATATGGTCAAGTACATCCCGCATTATATTTAAATTATCAAAAATAGACCTTTCCATCACCCCACACGTCTGGTCTTCACACACAATCTCTGACATCACACTTCTCAATCGACTACTCGGTGCCTTGGAGACAATCTTGTAATCCAAATTAAGAAGAGAGATCGGCCTCCAATTCTTTAGATCTTTCCGATCTCCCTTCTTAAACGCTAATCTCACCACACTACGCACACACTCTTCAGGAAATCTCTCCACTTCAGAACATTCATTTGCCAGCTTACATACTACTGGTAGTAATGCCTCGCTAAAAATTCTAAAGATAACCCATCATTTCTCGGAGTTTTCCCAATCGCCATAGCCTTCATTGCATACTCTAATTCTTCCACTCTTAATAACCCGTCACAAATCTTATGCGACTCATCAGACAACACTGATGACAATTTACTCAACAAAACATCTTGTACATCTACATCCACATCTTCTAACTTATATAACTCCCTGTAGAACAATTCAATCACTTTTCTTTTCTCTCCCTCTTCACTCCACTCCGTTCCATTCCCATTTTTCAAAATGTCAATAAAATTTCCCTGCCCATGCCCCCCACACAAATTGAAGAAAAAACGGGTAGGTCTCTCCCCCTCTTCAATCCATTTCGCTCGACTCTTTTAACTCACCATTCAAATCACTCATACGCCCACCCAGATCTTGCCCTAGAGCTAGCCTACGCTTCAACCTAATTATTTCTTTAGTAAGCGTATCGCGCATTCTTCTTCTCTCTCTTGCTTTAGCAACTGAATATCTAATGACAAATTTCTTGACCCCCATTTTGAATCTAACCCAAAATACCCTCACTCTCTCGTCCCTATATCGTCTCAAAATCTCATTCATCCATTTTCTCAGACTATTCACAAAAGTACTATCCTTCAACAATTCATTATTAAATTTCCACAAACCTTTGCTTTTACAACCCACACTACGACAACACAACACCATCATGATCAGACACACCTAATACCTCTACAAAACAACCCGTTACAACATTCAACAAATCCTTCGAAACATAAAATCTATCCAACCTCGAACCAACTCCCTGGCCTGACCACGTAAACGAAACCGTACGCCCATGTACTAGACTCCCCCGTCAATGCGTGACGGCCCCTAAAAAAGCCTGCGGGGGAGGCTAGCCATGTACAGACACCCAAGCATCACTCAAATTACAATCCCTCAAAAACTTCTTCAACTCCTCGCCTCCAACCTTATTTGCACCCGTTCTCGCCGTCGTATCCCTATCATCCAACACACAGTTAAAGTCACCCCCCATTACACAATACGAATTTGGAAAAACATAATAATACGGCTCTTGAAAAAATATATTACGATCACGAACAGCCACCGGCGCATAAACACACACAGGGGGGTGCACAAAAACACCCCATGTTGGGGTCATCAAATGCATTGTTGCCATAGCAACGGCAATTGTTCGTTCTGGCCCATGTGGCACAAATTCAACCCAAAATGCCCTCCAGTAAAGGGTAAATGAATGAGGCTCGTTCTCCGGCGCATTTAAACCAATTTCATTCAAATTTGTTCCACAAGCAGGGCAACTCTTCTAGTTTTAAAAATGGTCAATCACTACAATTCGCTTTGAGTATTCGCTCAGAAAATCAGCACTTAACGAGGGATCATGTCGGCCATTTTGGTAGACATGAAAAACAGGTTAAACTCTTTGGCTGATATCTCCTAAAGTACGCTCTTCTAAGAAATGATACTTTTATCACAGCTTCTATAGACATTGATGTTTTAAATTCTACAAAAAGGTTTTTGGGGAAAATTATAATTTTACGGTGGGGGTTCGTACCATTTGAGGGAAATGGTCAAAATGTGAAAAATTAGTCTTGTTATAGCTCGATTATTTCACTCAGAAACTAATTTCATTTACTAAATATCACTATAAAGGCAATTCTTATTATCTCCTAAACACATTCAATCCAATTGTTGAAGGTCTGAAGACGCGAAGTCTGAGAAATAAATATTCATAAAAGACCTACCTTGCGAATTTGGTCACTTTTCACAATGTCGGTCTAATCAAGGTGATTTTACCCTGATTATTCCACATTCTTGGCCATACATGGTGCAGTCACTAACAGGCATGAAAACGCTCTAAATTACAACTTTAAGATGTCCAGATTAAGATAACCTTTGTTTATTCCGCTCACACAAACTGCACAGCTATCGACCAAGTCGTACCGAAGAGCGTAATATCATGACGATCACTTCAATCGAAGCAGGACAATCCCTCCATAGAGCTGCATATATGATCCAAGCACTTTGTTACAGACAAAGCAAAACTCATGGTGTATCCTGATTACTGTTATGTGCTGAAATGTTGCCATTAAAACCTTTAAAACGACAGGAAAGTAGTTTCTTGTTCGTATTGTAAACACCGGAAATGTCAACCGCTGTCCGGAAATGAGACCACTTCGAAACAAAATAACCACCAATAAATCAAGAAAGACTGTATTTTTATCTATCCATTGATATCAAATATTTAAAAACTCTTTAAGTCGAAACAATAATAATTCGCCTATCTATAATAGTTTACTGAAACCCGGCCATACCAATCGATAATTCCGATAGTCGATAATATTTATTTCTCTGATATTTCTTTTGCTGAGACCCCAAACTGGACTTTGTAAATGTCATAGTACATAAGACGAGGTTCTATACCTTCATTTCATTCCTTTATGCACTTTATTAACTTACTTAGCGAAAACTAGTTTCGTTTTCTCAACCTCTTCAGTTCGCTAAAGATATAACGCATTATATCTTTAGCGAACTGAGGAGGTTGAGAAAACGAAACTAGTTTTAATTTTAATTTCGAAACTAGTTTTAAAGTAAGTGAATAAAGTGCGTAAAGGAATGAAATGAAGGTATAGAACCTCGTCTTATATACTATGATAATATTTATTATTATTATTATTTATTTATTATTATTATTATTATTATTATCATTTTCATTGATTACCATCGATTTCATATCGATCGATAATTATCGATTTTCAACGATGCTTAGAAATACTTAATGTGGATGTGCTATATCACACAACATATTTTATTGAAGACTTGTGCCTCCCATACAGAAATCAGGGGCGTAGCTAAACAAATTGTTGAATAAAAAAACAGCTTCTTTTAGAAAAAAGAAAAAGTGAAAAAAGAAGAAAAAAAGGCAAATAAAAAACAAAATATTATCACGCTATGGATTGTAGGGATTAGTTATTTGTGCTTGAAATTGGGCTTTTTCAATCATACAATTATTGGGAGTTCGTAAAATAAAGTAAAAGTTGGTAAGATATGTCTGGAAACTATTTTCAGAAGGCAGGAAATGCCATTTCAGAGACCTATACCTAGCAGCTTGCGACTTCGCCGCTCGTCATATCAGTTGTGCCTCCCAACAATTGCATCGAACCAAAATTATAGAAGAAACAGTAGGTGCTAAATTGAGTGAAGTTAGAAGTACATAACTAGTTATGTACTTCTGGTGAAGTGTATACAATTCGTGAATTTCACAATTTTGCGTCACTCCGAAAAAATCCTGGCTACACCCCTGGAAATTATAATATTATAGCTCAACGAACTACCTCAACGTTAACTAATAAACATGTAATAAAACTTTTACTTCAAGCGGAACTTCAACCTCAACGTAAAAAGAACACTCATTATACTCCTTCACGACATAGTTTTCTACAACAGCAACGCACTAACTTTGCGGTAGATGAACTGACGACGCTCTGTTGTTCGCTGCAGTTGGTGCCCGGGGGGAGGGGCACTCCCGTATATGGGCTATACAGGACGTGCCGCTGGACATGGTATGGTTTTTGGCCTCTCTCTCCTGAAAAGGGGATATAATAGATAAAAATAAAAATTTGATATCAATGGATAGATAAAAATACAGTCTTTCTTGATTTATTGGTGGGTATTTTGTTTCGAAGTGGTCTCATTTCCGGTCAGCGGTTGGCATTTCCGGTGTTTACAATACGAACAAGAAACTACTTTCCTGGGTGGAGGCTAAAAGGGATGCCTCAAAAGGACCTTATTAAATATTCATTTCCATGACGTCAGTCGACGTTCTCCGAAAGAGTTCTCGGGTTTCGTTTTTTTATCGACTGGTCGACGGGAATTTCGAGAACTGCATGATATTGAGCCAGGGACGTTAATGTTTTGGTAATAATAATGCATATCAACATATCAAGCTCTAATGCAGTTCGAAACCATCACAACGACTCGATTTTCTCAGTTTTATAGCAAATATTTTGGTAAACAAAAGAGATATTACAGGCGCGTTCCTGGGCGGCATTTTCAGCTTTAAGCGAGCAACCGAAAAGTGTTGAACTGAGAACATCATAAGAGCGCAGATACTGAATGAGCTCGTCCCGGCCTGTATCCCTGGTGAGGTATACTTGAATCGGCTGTCAGTGTTCTGCAGGTGACTAGCTTGTAAGATCCGTTTTGGCGTGAAATTGCAGTAAGACGTAAACGTTACTTTTAGGTTCAGCCTTCAGGGTGCCACGACGTACTGAGTGCCACATTTATTTGTTTCTCTTAGGATGTCATGGCATGAATTTTATTTACTACCGAGAAAAATCGAAATGAAATGCTCTTTTTAATTTTCCAAGTTGAGAAATTGACACAAAAACAATACCGCACGCTGTCTAGACACGGTGTACGAACGGCAGGGTCTTTGAAGAGTTTCCGTTTAAAAAAATCCCTTTTGGAGGCAATTGTTTGGGAACTGACACAAGGGCGAACTTTTTCAGTTGAGGAAAAGTTGTTTTTTCTTGTGTAGACATGGATAGTAGACGGAGTTTACTGGATAGGAATCAATACGATTGAAATCGTAGGTTGTGACCATACGTGATTCTGAACCGATTGATAACAAATATTCTCCGATAAAAATTATCATACAGTGATAATCGATGATACTCATCACCCCATCATAATAAATAAAACCAACTTTCAGTACACTCAGAGCCAGCGATTGTGCATTTTGATGTTCCACCATATTGAATTTGATTCTTCGGGAAATGAGCTCGGGGGATTGTCGTACATTATCCGTGACGTCGTGGAATTGAATATTTAATGAGGTCCTTTTGAGGCATCCCTTTTAGCCTCCACCACTTTCCTGTCGTTTTAAAGGTTTTAATGGCAACATTTCAGCACATAACAGTAATCAGGATACACCATGAGTTTTGCTTTGTCTGTAACAAAGTGCTTGGATCATATATGCAGCTCTATGGAGGGATTTTCCTGCTTCGATTGAAGTGATCGTCAATATTACGCTCTTCGGTACGACTTGGTCGATAGCTGTGCAGTTTGTGTGAGCGGAATAAACAAAGGTTATCTTAATCTGGACATCTTAAAGTTGTAATTTAGAGCGTTTTCATGCCTGTTAGTGACTGCACCATGTATGGCCAAGAATGTGGAATAATCAGGGTAAAATCACCTTGATTAGACCGACATTGTGAAAAGTGACCAAATTCGCAAGGTAGGTCTTTTATGAATATTTATTTCTCAGACTTCGCGTCTTCAGACCTTCAACAATTGGATTGAATGTGTTTAGGAGATAATAAGAATTGCCTTTATAATGATATTTAGTAAATGAAATTAGTTTCTGAGTGAAATAATCGAGCTATAACAAGACTAATTTTTCACATTTTGACCATTTCCCTCAAATGGTACGAACCCCCACCGTAAAATTATAATTTTCCCCAAAAACCTTTTTGTAGAATTTAAAACATCAATGTCTATAGAAGCTGTGATAAAAGTATCATTTCTTAGAAGAGCGTACTTTAGGAGATATCAGCCAAAGAGTTTAACCTGTTTTTCATGTCTACCAAAATGGCCGACATGATCACTCGTTAAGTGCTGATTTTCTGAGCGAATACTCAAAGCGAATTGTAGTGATTGACCATTTTTAAAACTAGAAGAGTTGCCCTGCTTGTGGAACAAATTTGAATGAAATTGGTTTAAATGCGCCGGAGAACGAGCCTCATTCATTTACCCTTTACTGGAGGGCATTTTGGGTTGAATTTGTGGCACATGGGCCAGAACGAACAATTGCCGTTGCTATGGCAACAATGCATTTGATGACCCCAACATGGGGTGTTTTTGTGCACCCCCCTGGGTAGTCTACCTGCACACAAAATTTCAAGGTGGGTGAAAAATTTTCATTTCCAACTTTGCTTGATTTTCTCATACACCTGCTCTTACCACTATCCCCTCAGTATCCCTACGAACATCCAGCACATTTAAACTTACACGATCGCTCAACAAAATTCCTACACCCGAATTCTTTACCCCACCAAAACTCCAATAGCAATTCCCTTTCCATGCCTTTCCAAAACGCTCAGCTTTCCTTTGATTACATATAAAAGACTCTTGTACAAACACGACATTCCACTTAGACAATACTGGACCAACTACATCACGTCTTACTACAGTTCACACTCCCCGAACATTACAAGACAATGGACCTTTCCGTAGTTGCCCAGAATGCTTCATGATTCTGCGCGTGCAAGCGAGGTCAGGGATAAAAGTAGATCGAAAATATTAAGAGAGAATGAAGAAATTCAGTAAAAAACTTAGACTTTTAAATTAAAAGTGCGTAAGAAGAATTATAAAGATAGATGCAAATTCTCAAGCAAAGAAAAAACAATTTTTCTGTTCTTGATTCGTTACAGTAGTCATATTTTCCTCAATACACGATCAATTCTAAATATTTTTTATCCCTGACCTCGCTTGCACGCGCAGAATCATGAAGCATTCTGGGCATCTACGGAAAGGTCCATACGTTTAAACAATTAGCCATGAAAAATAACAGAGACATTTACATACTACACTCATTAAATATTCAAGATTACAAAACTCTACGAAATAAATACTAAGCTAAAGCAAACACGAACTATTAAAATAACTATTTATTTTTCAGAATTGTCTGTATCTCCTCTATATCTTTCCGCAGCTTCGCTCTTCCTCTTGTTGTCGGCGAGGCCGGTCGCTTGGCCGATGCTTCCTTCGCTTCCATATCAGATTCTGACAACCGCTCCGATTCCACAGATGACTGTTCATCGTTTTCTCCCTCCTTCGCTTCGACCCCCGACTCCTCCATTGGCTTTTCTTGCTCTGTGTTCTGTTCGTCATTCTCCTGTACCACAACTTTCGTGTTCTCCTTGCTATCCTGTACACTATTCTGAGTAAATAGTTCCTGTGTTTTTGGCAATTCGCTTGAAATAGGACTCGAGATATGCTTTTCCTTGTCCTGTACTCCTTCTTCCGCGCTCTCTTCCTGTGTACGTGGCGAAACGGAACGGCATAATCAAACCTGGGTGTTGAAATCTCAGTTGCTTGAATTCCAGTATTTCTGAAAACTTCCGTTAATGAAGGAAAAGCAGATCCCTCTCTAGCACTCGAGAATGTGAAATCTTTCTTACAGGTCCAACCTGTATGACCCGGCTGCCCGCACCGATTACAGTTTAACCCTTCAGGGTACTCCATTGACACATGTCCCGGTTGATGGCATCTATAACACTCAACATCGTAACAGTCTTTAGCAAAATGGCTAGTACTCCCACATTTACAGCACGTTTGTCGCTGGCCCCTGTAGGGCTTAACTACAGAATACCCCGCATATTCAAGGCCGTCCTGAAGTGTCTACGCGTCCAATGAGCACCTCCCCTCCCCCCAACTTTCAGCAAATGACCACCCCTCCCCTAACTTACCCCTACCCTTGTAAGTTCAGAGTAATCACTTTAGCTTTGTCTGCGGCTACACGCGGCTACGCGTCTACGCGTCTACGCGTCTACGCGTCACTACTATAAGTACCAGGTCATCTACAGAAAATTATCGGCGCTAAACCCCACTAAGGCACAGGGCCCAGATGGCATCCCAACTTGGTTATTAAAGGAGAACGCAGATATACTAATGGAACCAGTTAAGGATATTCTAAACAGCTCGTACCGCGAAGGCCGTCTACCACCATCTTGGAAAGAAGCAGATATAGTTCCCGTTCCAAAACAGAAACCGGTAAAAGATATCAACAAACACTTACGCCCCATCTCTCTCACACCAATACTATCAAAGATCGCCGAAGAGTTCGTCGTCGAAGAACACGTAAAGCCAGCCATGCTGAAAAAAATTGGCTCTAACCAATTCGGGTGCATCCCAAAGTCATCTACGATGCATGCGTTAATCAGTATGATACACACATGGACCAAACACACAGACGGGAATGGCACAACTGTAAGAGTCGTTCTATTTGACTACAGAAAAGCCTTCGATCTAATTGATCACTCTATCTTGGCTCGTAAACTAGGGACGTTGGACCTCCCACATGGAATCGTGCGCTGGATTATTGACTTCTTAAAGTGCCGTAAGCAGAGAGTCAAACTAGAACGTGACTGTAAATCAGAATGGAAAGACATCCCTGCAGGTGTTCCACAAGGAACCCAGCTAGGGCCATGGCTCTTCATACTAATGATCGATGATATAGGAGTCACCAACACCGATTTATGGAAATATGTAGACGATACCACAATCGCAGAACCTGTCCATAAGAATGAAATAAGCAATATCCAGAGTGCTGTATCAGAACTTATCACAAAGTCGCACCAGAACAAGTTCCAATTAAACGAAGCAAAATGCAAAGAACTGCGAATATCGTTTGCGAAGAGTGCCCCCGACTTCGCCCTTATTGTTGTGAATGAGAAACCTATTGAGGTAGCTTCCAACGTCAAACTACTAGGTTTGAACATTTCAGATAATCTAAAATGGAACGTTCATATCTCGGAGATCATACGGAAAGTATCCTCTCGACTCTACTTCTTAAGGCAACTAAAACGAGCAAACATATGACCAGTAACTGAATACGCCTGTCCGGTGTTTCATAATGGACTACCGAAGTACTTGTCTGACGACTTAGAAAGACTGCAGAAGCGCGCTCTAAGAATCATCCACCCATCAACCACCACCTACCCTGAAGCCTTAGCAGCCAGTAACCTGTCTACACTCCACGATCGCAGAAATGCCCTAACAACCAACCTATTCAATGAGATCAGCTCTAATGTGAATCATAAGTTGCATAATTTACTGCCAAAACCAAACACATGCAATGTTAATCTGAGAAGTAAGCGGAGTTTCGATGTGCCTGTATGTAAGACAAACATAATGATGAACAGTTTTATATATAGCAACAGTAAATAAATTATAACAGCAATTAATTATATATCAATAGCAACATTTCCATTTATATTTATATAGTAGCATGTTTTAGCATATTTTAGCATTATTGTTTAGAATCCTTTTAAATTGTATATTAAGTCTATCAATAGTATTTTTTATCAATTGTAATTTCCATGTAAAGTTTTTACACAATTCAGCTATTCAGCTGCAATAGTATTTACTAATAATAAACTATCTATCTATCTATCTATCTATCTATCTATCATCTCTTCCTTTTTTTATGCGTAGCACGTGCGCGTGTAGCCGTTTATACCAGGTCCTCCCTTTTTTCTTATTTATTATTATTACCTTGCCCGCTAATAATCTTAACAAAGTTTACGCTCAAAGTTTAGAAACGTTTATTTTGTCTTCTACATCTTATAATTAATGATAAACAGAATTTGGAAATTTGTACAAAATAGAGAAAATACTTTTAACTTCTGCTTGTGTTCTCAGTCGCTATCAGTTTACATATCCCTTTAGCACGCTTTCAATCTGGGATAGGGTATACATTTTTAAGGGGTGTATGTAAAACACGGAACATGCCCGGAACACCCGGAAAATATATACATGGATCAAAACAAAATAAGTAAAATAAATAAAACAGAAAAAGATAAATATTAAGAAATGAATTACAAATAAATAAAATGTAAGTATTGCTTCAGTAATAGTAACGGAAGTGACGTCAGAGATCGAGGTCAGGTTGCAAACATGATCTATAACAGACCCATGCACTTTTACTATCGAGAATCTGAGAATCTAGCGTGCTTCTACAAATCAAATACACCTTTATTCAATTCAAGTTGTGTAAGGAACTGTACATTTGTATGTATTTAGGTTGCACTGCAACAAATAACTGACAGCTGTACCGAACGAATTGAAGCATAATCACTTCGCAGTTGTACATGCACAATTTTTGTGATTAATAAAGCTTTTTACAATAGAATATATATGAGTAGATAGCCAATGTACATGATCCAAAACTTTCGATGAACAAAGCATTATCAGAAACAGTATTTTCAGTATTTTCTCTCGTAAGAGACTACCTCTCGTAAGCGACCACATGGCTTCATATATTGGGTGGTTGTTTACGGGAGGTTCGACTGAATGCTTTATTTTCCTCTTTTTTTGGAAACAAGACGCTCAATGAGCGTACACTCGGGCATTATGACAAGGACAATGTCAGTTGCGTGAGGAAGGACCTGAAAATGACTGACAGTTGCGTGACGGGGAAGACTATGTATATATGTGTCGGTGAGCATAGATGACAAGGACAATGTCAGTTGCGTGAGGAGGGACCTGACAATGACTGACAGTTGCGTGATGAAGGAGACTATGTATATATGTGTCGGTGAGCATCTCTGAATCGTACTTCCGTAGCACGTACTTGGAACGTCCAGTTGAAGTTCATATTCATGGTCAGACGGTTCTGATAACGTCTTTGGTTTCTTCGTTATCGCAGAGGAAAGTCGGTCAATTCAGTAAATCGTCGAATCAAAAAAAAATATTTGCAATATTCTTTCATAGTTACAAGAGCTCTCTCGGTGTGCAGCATCTGTATAATGTAAGCTTTAGTGCAATTCTAAATTTAACGAAATGAATGATCGAAATGACTATAAATAAATGCATGGATGAATGAATAAATACAAATGAATGAGTAATTTCTTAGTGTAATTTTAGACTTGAATATAGAGTTTCGCGCGCTGCGATTGGTCGAACTGTTCAAGTGCTGAAGTGAAATCAACAACGATTATGGTGAATATTCACTCAGCTATTATGATGAATATTCACCGTGATTGACTTCGTATTTTGCAAATACATGGGAATACATCAGGGATCGGGTATACTGGGTAACCTTCTTATTGGGTGGGAAGTGGTGTAATGTATTTTAAAGGGGACTTCGTGTCCTATTGTACAGCACCTGCCTTATGGGCGAATCTTGAAAATAAAATAAAAAAATAATAGTTGTTAACTAGATGAATGAATTATGGATGACTTAATGAATGAGGAAATATATTGAAATGAATGGATGATTTATGTATTATTCAATATGTTGGGGAGTCCAGTTGAATGTGCATATTCATTAGACATTCCGAGGTTGGGAAAGGGCCTGGGACCGAGAGTGGAACTATGAATTTGATTGAGAAATGAACCCCATGAAAAGATAGATCACACCCAATTCAGTAAGTTTCCCAAGTTTGAGAGTGTTTGGATAAATACCAATTGAACAGGAAGATGTTTAAAAATCATAAAATTAACAGAGAATGTATGGTTTTGGGGGAAGCCATCTCTAAGGTCCATATATTCTCTATTATTTTTGCAATGTTGAATTGCTGGTTATTTTGTTAGTATTCACCTAAACATGTTGAAACTCGGTAAACTTACTGATTTCAATGTCATCTTTCTTGTGATGTAGTTCATTTTGTAATTACATTAATTTTTGCACTCGGTCCCAGTCGCTTGCGAAACGTCAGAATGGCTAATATGCAGATGGCGCTCGCTGATGACATCTTTGGTAATTTTTATTTCGCAGAGGAAGGTCGCTGAAAGAACGTTATTCCCGCACTTGTTATATTATTTTAATTCAGTGGATTGAGCATCTGAACCTATTGGAACTGCTCTGTCCAAAAGTCTGCAGTAGTTGTAGGTTAGAGATGTTGATCTTATTTATTCCAGACAGTCAAAAGTTTACTGTAAACCAGTGAGTTCTGACAGGCAGTTAATTTCCAAGTATCACGCATGCGATTGATGTAATTGTAGACAAGCGAAACAAAATATGTAAAGCTAGAACATTGTTAAGTAGCGTTCCCTTTCAAAAGGATTCTATTAAAGGAGTTGTAATGTTTTTGTTCAGCACTGGTTCATATAGATATAGATAGATAGTTTATTTTCCATTTTCAATAGGTGGCAAGGAGGATGCGCTACCTATCCCACTAATGCTTTGCGAGCGCGCTTTAGGGCGAACTGATTAACTCGATGATCAAAACAGAGTCGAGGCGGATTTGATACTCATGTTTGTTTGGAGTTTTCGAGGAGATTTCTGTTCGAATGGCCACGCAAAGGTAAGGAAATGGTTTTCTAATACTTACTTTATGTTCACTATCAATATTAGCTTCAGAGTTGCTTTTGTAAATTTTATTTTTATTTTTAAAATTTATAGACATTTTATGAATTTTTTGAGCGCTTCGAAAATGCTCAAGTAGCTATCAGAAAACATCAAAAATTCATGTTGAAATTGAAATCATTTGAGAAAATACCCCGTTTTCCTTAAATATGAGTAGATGTTGGTGCTTATTCTTGCAAAGGTTCCCTAAGGTCCCCTCGTTTAAGACCTGAACAGAAGCCATGAATATTGCCTTTTTACGGTCGATCGATTCTTAACAATAACAAATCTATATGGTCTACGTTCGTACACACACATGTACTACGGGAAAATATTGACTGATATTATTGTCTTTGAGGTTCCTAAACATTAGAAATATGTTATTTCTGTTATACTTCTTTAGAGATCTTTAGAAACACCACGATTACTCCCGTGAAAGGCATAAAACGCTGCAGAAACCTACAGGAAACATTCCCCACGACAGAAGATCTCTTGCAGCAAAGCTATACATATTGAGTCTTTTTTAACCTTTTATTTTGCCAATTTATTTTTGTTACAAGATATATAAGCTTATACGGTATTCAATATATATATTTGCCACAGTATATGGTAATATACAGTAAATTAATGCTTTCACTCTTACAAAATTAATGTAGGTCAAGATTAAAATTGTAAAAATACACTAATTGCAAACACTAATAATAGAAAACAAAATACTGTAAAAATTATTTATTTATTTAATTCAATATGCAATTACAAAATTCAACAGTATACGCTGTGATCTATCTAGCTCTTGAAATGGCACTTGGCCTTGGTCTTAAATTCCACAAGATTAGAAATCTGCCTTATCGCTAAGGGAAGCTGATTGAATATGCAAGCTTCATTTATACAAGTCTCAGTGGCGAGTGCAGTAGCTTATGACTGTTTATTAATAATAGTACTCTATCACTATTTAGTACTAAATTATGTTGCACAGTGTCTGTACTGTAATGTGAGAGTACTACTATTGTACGATTAGCAGTACATTCATTGTTGTTTTTTTTAATACCCAAAGCTTATTGACCAGTAAGTATCTAGTACAAGCTGGGTGAGCATTGTTTTTTTTAATTTTGATGTATTTGCCATTACAGCATCTTTGGAAACCCAGGGGTATATTGTCTCTCATTTCTCGCTCCCAGAAGAATATACCCCTGTATTTCCAAGGATGCCATCACAGAATTTTGATATATTTTGTTTCAGAGAGTTTCCTAAACACCTCAATACCAACCTTCCATTTTATTATTGGACAACCAATGAACACTACAGAGAAGATCCATTTGACAACTTTGATGTCAGACATGATGATGATGATGATGGTGCAGGTGGACAGGCCCACAGAAATACCTTGTTTCTTCACAGGGTACGAAGAAACCAGAGACCAAGTCTGGTCCAATTTGTGACTGGTAGAGCATTTCTACCAGCCAGGAATGTCAGAACTATTAGACAGGAACATCACCATCCTGGGGCTGGTGAAACATCTCCATCTGGTTTCATGTTCCCCATTGAGAAAAGTAATCAGTAAATAGACTGCCATCTATTATTGAATAAACAATTTATTGAAACCATAACAGCTATATTTATTTAATACATGTATATAGTAGTGAATTAATAAATAAGTTAGTTTTCATGTGATGTCACAAACTGGCATCTTGTATAGGTTAAAATAAATAAACATTTGATAAAGGTAAATTATGCTATGTGAAAAGGTCTAAATGTATAAATGATTGATCAATTGCACACTTTGAATCAGTTCATTGCCTAGCATTGCACTTTTCCATTTCTGTAATTTTTGCCTTGGAATATAACCAACATGTTGCCACGTGCAACCAATGAAAGATTCTACAATATATCGTAATACTGTAGCATTTTTTATCCCTAGGGTTGGTGGGTTCTGAAGTGACTGAGTTAAATTTCCTTATTCTTACCATCTCTCAGTGCGTTCTGGCAATCTTCATGATAACTACTGGGCTTTTTAATGCAAAATGTTCACTAAATAGCTGACTTGCTTGTTGTTCGTGTTCAATATTATCATCATCACTTGTAATCATTATCATCCTCTAAATATATTAGGGCCTCAATTCATGAATCATCATCTACGTCTCTAGCATGAGATAATTATTCTAGCTAGTGGTTGCTGTACTTGGTCTGGGTGTTCAGTATTACAGTTCCAGCAGGATTAGACCTGGTACATGTCTAAGATGTACTGTACTTGAACCTCATCATCTTCACCTTTGTAATCAAGGCTTCACATTAGGAGATAGAACACTGTCTAGGGAGGACATTGAAATCAAAGATTGTTGCCTTCAGAGTTCTGTCCTTGTTCCACCTATACCAAAACCATAGAGCAATTTTATTATTGGTATATTATTTGACTATAAACACTGGCACAGTGAGTACCAATACTATAAGCTTATGTATCCATATTTTCAATATTCATTCATGGAGAAAACTGTAAGTCTTAATGGTCTGTAATAAATACATAAAAGGAAAACAAAGTAATATTAAGTAAGACCAGAAGGTTTTAAGCTTTGGACTAAATCTAGAGAATAGTTGAGAGTAACAGAATGATTCTGGACACTTACTCGACATTATTAGGGGCGACTTTTTCAACATATTGACTTCAAAACAAGAAAAGGCCGACGTTTTACGACTTCATTTTACGTATAAAATATAACTTACCGTTATTTCACAGCTGCTTAGGATTTCCAGAAGAACAGGAGACTTGTGATCCTTCAAAATATCCCGCAAAATCGACTGATCGTAGCCGTAAGCTTACATGTAGGTGAAGAAACAAATCCTGCTTTCCGTCATTTTCTCAGGGAAACTTATACGTTCCAGTACGATATTCACCTCTAAACAAGGACAGCTTTCAAGAGAAACGTTTTCTGTGTATTCTACGTCGACAGAATGAAGAAATGTATGTTTTTTCCCTTGAAAACACCGTCTCTCAGAGCTCCTTCCTACAAGAAATCAACGACCGAATGACAAGGTGACGTGACGCGAAAAATTGAAAATATAGTTCATTCGCAAAGGATTATGGGATAGGCCTCGCATCCTCCTTGATAGGTGGTACATAATCAAAATAAGTTTACAATTAATATGGAAGGAAGACCAATAAGCCCTTCAGGGCTTTTCTAGTAGTCTCCCTTTATAACTTTAACAACTAATTAATTACAAAAGTAGTAGTGGTGTCAGGTTACAAATGAATGAATGAGTACATTTATATAATATATGAAGGTATAACTAGTGTCGATCATAGCAATTATCAGGACATAGAAGGTGCGATTTTAGATTACGCTTAAAGATACAATTGCTGCGACTAATTGTAATGTTTAGTGGCAGCATGTTCCATACTATAGTACATTTGTTTCTAGTAGAATATAGTCCATAATTTGTTTTGTGGTATTGTTTATGCAGTTTCGAAGAACCTCTAGTATTATAGTTATGAACAACATTATTATTTATACAGAAGGAGTTAAATTGTGAAGGCAACCTGTTGTTCAATAGATCAAATGTAAATAAACCAATCTGAAGAGTATTTATTTGTTGGATATTCAACAGTTTCAATGTTAAAAATAGTGGAGATGATGGTGCAACATATGACGAAAAAGTGATTAGTCTTATAATTTTTTTTTTGTAGGACAAAAAGTTTCATTAGCCTCGTTTTGTAATTATTTGCCCATATTATGTTACAGTAATATAGATAAGGGTAAGCAAGAGTATAATAAAGTGTTAATAAATGGTGCTTATCAAGGTAGTGTCGAACTTTACAAAGAATGCCTGATGTGCGTAATAGTTTTTTAGCTATGCAGTCAATATGGCTTTTCCATGTTAAATGTTCATCGATTATAATACCAAGGAATTTAGTTTCTTTGACGTTGCGAATATGTTGATTATTCATTATAAGGGATATGTTTAAATTATTTTTTTTCCTGGTTGTTTTGAATATTATGTAGTTGGTCTTTTTAATATTTAAGGTAAGCTGATTATCGTTGAGCCAGTTATGTACAAGTACAAGTTCTTCGTTAATTTTCGATTCTAACTGAGTAAGGTCCTTCCCCGAGCGAAATAGGTTGGTATCATCAGCAAACAATACGAATGAAAGATTTGTTGAGCAGTTGTGTATGTCATTGATATATAAGAGAAAGAGTAGTGGACCCAAAACAGTTCCTTGTGGAACTCCACATTTTATCAATTTTTCAGTTGATTGAGTATCGTTATATTTAACTATTTGTTTTCTTCCCGTTAAGTAGCTGGTAAACCAATCATGACAGATGCCTCTTATTCCATAATGACGTAATTTTGTTAATAGGATTTTATGATTCACGGTATCGAATGCCTTTGAAAGGTCTAAGAAAATACCAATAGTGTATTCCCCATTCTCTATTGCTGTAGATATTTTGTCAACTAAGTCAATTACTGCAAGACTAGTTGAATGGTTATCACGAAATCCATATTGATTGTTGTAAAGTATGTTATGTTTTGTTATATAGGATATCAATCTTCTATACATTATCTTTTCTAATATTTTTGCAAAACATGGTAGGACTGAAATAGGTCTGTAATTGGTAAATTTTCTTTGGTCTTCAGCCTTGTAAACAGGTGTTACTAGTGAAAGTTTTAATTCATTTGGTATAATACCTTTGCTAAAGGATATATTAAATACGTGACATAGAGGAATTGATATAAAATGTGTGACATGTTTTATCAATTTAGAACTAATTCCATCAACTCCACAACTGTTTTTTTAATTTCATACTAGTAATAATGTCCTCTATTTCTTTGGTAGTGGTATTTTCTAAAAACATAGACTTGGATAGTCGCCATTTAGGTATTTAAGGAAACTGTTTGAATTCTGATCAAATTTCTTTGCTAAATTTGGACCTACATTAATAAAGAATTCATTAAATTGATTTGCAATTATGTCCGGGTTTTGTATTTCATTTAGATTGTCATTTTCTAGAGTAAATGTAGAGGGGAGCTCTGTTTTTTTACTCTTTTTACTTATTAGTTCATTAATTATCTTCCATGTACTTTTTAGGTCATTTTTAGCGTCATTTAAACGTTTTTGGTAATATCGTTTTTTTTGATACTCGTATAAGATGGTTTAATTTATTTCGGAATGCTTTGTACTTAGTTTTATTAATTGCTGTTGGCTTTCGTAAGAATTTCCTATGTAGTTTCTCTTTTGTTTTTTGAAGACTTTATTAAACCATTGGTTATCCATGGGTTATTTATACGTTTATCGTTTTTTTCGCTTAATTGTTTTTAATGGGAAATGTTTATTGTAAATTCCTTGGAAGGTTTTAGTGAACGCATTATAGGATGAATCAACATCTGTTTGTGATAATGTTGATGTCCATGCTTGGCTCTTAATTTCATCAATAAAACATTCGACTGCTGAGTCTGACACGAGTCGAATTTTATATAACTTTATTTTTAGCTTCGTTCGTAGTGGTACGATTAGGTTGGTTATTATCTATAGTATCTAAACACATCTGGAATACTGGAAGGTGGTCCGATAAATCATTAAATAAGATATCGCTGATTTGGTGTTGTTGTTTCATTTGATTGCTGAATATATTGTCAATTAAGGTTGCTGTGTTACCTGTTACTCTTGTTGGTTTTGTTATAAGAGGGAAAAAGGCAGAAGATGTTAATTGGTTAAAAAATCGATTGGCAAAATTACAGCTTTCGTACTTAAGTAAGTCAATGTTAAAATCTCCTAGTAAATAACAGGGTTTATTTTCTCTATCAACATTCGATAGCACTTCACGCAAAGATTGTTCAAATTCATCATATTTGTTATTGGGTGGTCGATAGATAACTCCGACTATAACGTTAGAGCTTTTAGGGCTAATGAGCTCGACGAATAAGGATTCTGTATTGTTAATCCCGATTGATGTGCTATTTATATCTTTACGTATTTTAAACTCTATATCGTCTCTAATAAATGCGCATATGCCACCGCCATTTCTATCTTTTCTATTCGCGTAAATAGTTTTATATCCTAATAAGTCGTAGTTTACATCAATAGGGACTTTAAGATTCGACGACTACGGACTACGACTACGGACGAGTACCGGAAATGGACTGGGACGAGACACATGTTCACGTCTTGCCCACCGTAGTCATCCTAACGACGGTAAGTAATCGCCATGTTTTACGTAGTCGCTAAAACGTGCTATTTTTAAGCAGGTATTCCTGCTCATTTTTATGTTTAATGAAGGACAATTGTATTTGTATTGTAAAAGTTCAAATTTGTATTAATTTGAACGTATTTTAGCATGTATTTACTGTACAATGAAAGATTTATCACTTTGCTTGTAAACACAGCCCTCCATTGATCACATGGGAGCTAATTACACCTTTATATTTCCTGATTCAGCTTATTAAACCGCAATGACTGCTTTTACAATTAACGGGTGAGTAAATAAACAAAACTCTTGATATGTTAGTTTGACTTCTGAAAGTAATCTTTGTTCTCCTTTATTCTTTAAACACGTTTAAAGTGCAACGATACCATCATCCTCAAACACATGTACATCCTCAAGTATACAGAGAAATAAGTAAGCTTAAGGTTTTGTTAAATTAAAATATCAATATTATTCTATTAATTCTGAAGCTATCCATTCTTTATTTGTGCATGTATTTGTAGACCTTTGTATGTGAAGACGTTGAGGATATCAAAAGTATAAATGTGCATTGAAATTGTTTGTGATTTTACTGGACTCTATAAAAAATATTGAGACTGAAATTATATTTCTAGTGGTACATTCAGATGGGATGATACTAAAGATATGCAACTTCTCAGAGAAGTACGCATGCAGGATCCTTATCTAGAAAGGGTGGGCTCAAAAGAAGCCGGTATTAAATGGTCTGAAATTGCCAATACTCTCAACACATATATGGGTTTCAAAGATTCACTAAGAGATCAACGCTCAGTTCGAGATAGATTTAATAAACTTTTGAATGACTTTACGGCAAAGATGAGAAAAGAGGAAAGCTCCTCTGGTACTAACCCCCCCAACCTCAGCGAGACAGAAATACTTCTCGAAGAAATAAAAGAAATGATAGCATCCAATGGTGGTAAACATACCAAGTCTTCATCAGCAAAGGAAAAGAATGAAAGAGCAAAGGCAATGTCTGTCAGAGAAAAGGCTATGAAAACTTGGAGTCAGTCGAAAAACAGAGGTGAAGCGGAGGATATATCAGAGGATAAAAGCGATTCTGAAGAGTCATCGTGCTCTAGTGTCTCTGATGAAAGAAAAGGAAGGAAGAAGAGAGGGTCATCAGAAGCACTGGATTATATTCAGAAGAGATATGCTGGTGAATATGAATTACGAAAACAAGAGATGGAAAACAAGAAAGAACAGTACAACATGGAGCAGAAAAGACTAGAACTGGAAGTGAAAAGACAAGAGCAAGTACAGGATCTCATTATGCAACAACAAAGGCAAGTGGCTGCACAACAACAACAACAACAGCAACAGATACAACAACAGATGGAGATGCAGAGCCAAATCATTGCTTTATTGGCAAAAATGTCAAAATAACTGTTTCAAGTAAACAGTGTATCACAGTTTTTGTTCATATATACATGTTAATTATACAGACATACATGTTAATTAAAATGTCAATAATGATTATAGATACATAGGTTATCACTAACTTATACAACCATCATTATGCTTCAGCTCAGCTTCTGTTTTTTTCTTAACCACTTTTACTGTCTTCTACTTTTCTTTCATGTATTCTTTATAAATTAATTATTATGAATGAGATATGTTGTGTTTAAACACATTTAAAGTGTTAGTGTTAAGGACCCATTTGGATTTATAAACATTAAAATATGTTCGTTCCTGAAACTGAATTGTAAGTTTGTAGTGTTTAGGGAAAAAGATGAAAGAAGTCTGAAGTACTGTTTCCATAGAGTGATTCCAATAAACCTGGACATTACAAACTACACCAATACACACTATTAGACACTCACTCTTTGTTTTCTTTTGTTTCTTTGCACCTAATAAACACTGACAGCTAATTAGTAGTGCCCAGGTTTATTGGAATCACTCTATAGGCAGGTATCAAGGCACTAACAATGTATTGCTTCCCCGGCACTACACGCATTCCAATTATTATGTTCTTCTGGTATTCAATCAATTTGAAATGGTTTGCTACATCATGAAATACTAGTCAATATAAGTAGTAGGGAAATGGGAGTTCTACGCCACGGGCGGCCCGGGGTCAGCCCGGGCTACACGGGCGGCCCGGTTCAGCCCGGGCTAGGGGAAGTTCTGGACCACGGGCCGTCCGGAGCAGCCCGGAGAAGGACCCTCTCCGGGCCATCGCATAGGTCCCACCTCTGGAGTTATTTTTAAAACGATCCTATTCGGTCTGTGTTATTCCATGACTATTTATAAAACGATCAGATGGACTTTGGGTTTTTGGCTGACGTTTTTTTTATTTTCCCCAGTATTCCCTCATTTTTCCGTGAGTCAGCAGTTCGTGGCACAAACAAGTGACGTCGGCACAAACAAACATAAACTAAATAATAAAAATCCATTTTGAGAACTCTGTATTCGAAAATGCCTCTAGCTACCCGGTCACCTCACGGTGTGAAAGCCCTGAGATAACGCCTGTCTACAGAGTAGATAATCATCAAATAAACAAATAAAGCAAAACGTCTTTGTGATCAATCATTGTAAAATATACAATCAGTGAGTTCGACCAGTCTATTGTTCTCTAGGATACCTATTGTTTACTAACTAATTTTAGTTTCCAAATCTAAATCCAATTAATTTTATTGTAACGGACCAGCCTAAGGATCTTTGAACGTGTAATTCTGATCACGTTTATTTTTAGTATTCAATTCCAGTTAATTTCATTTAGAGCTTTAAAAAAATCAAATCGAAAAACAGCCGTATAGGCTATTGTTCTCTTGGATATATCTATTGTCTACACACGTGTATATTTTCTAGCAGCCAACTCAAAGTTTTATTCCTACAATTGTACCATCATGATGAACTTGTTTTTCTAAGTTTTCCCAAGTAAAGTTATTTATAGTATATGACATAAATCAAACCAACCTCGACTATAAAATCCGACCCATTGAGCCACACATTCATTCTCAGTTTCGACTGACTCGTGTAGAATTGTTTACGATGATTCATGAGTATCTTGTGAACTTCACATCGTAGATTGTGTTCTAGCAACTCCACCATCGCGATATTTACTATGTTGATGTAAGTAATTATAAGCTTCAATAAACACTGATCAAAACTGATACCAATTGAAGTAAACCGTTCAAACATCAGAGGAGTCCGACAAGACATAAAAGAGAAATATATCAACATCAAATCGTGTCACGCTTGTTCAACTTCATTTAAAACGGATCACCGAACACATATATTATAGGACTACACAGGAACCCCAACCTATAACAAACGCCGCAAACATTACACAGGGATCCCAATTTCAATAGTTTCTGAATAAGTCAGGGAGGGGGGTATTTAAAATCACATAAAATCGGGAATATTTAGTTGTTTCTAGCATTTAAAACGTTTTTCGGATTACACAGAACATATAGCTTTTAAAAGTTCTAGGTTTAGGTCTAGGTCTTGCCTTGGGCTATCGGCTATTGGCTATCAGGCTATAGCTATCGGCTATCAGCTATCGGCTATTGGCTATCAGGCTATAGCTATCGGCTATCAGCTATCAGGCTATCGGCTATCAGGCTATCGGCTATCAGGCTATCGGCTATCAGGCTATCAGCTATCAGGCTATTCAGGTCGATGTGGGGTCGATGAGAGGTCGATGAGAGGTCGATGAGAGGTCGATGAGAGGTCGATGAGAGGTCGATGTAGGGTCGGTGTAGAATCTAGTGTAGAATCTAGTGTAGATTCTAGTGTAGATTCTAGTGTAGAATCTAGTGTAGAATCTAGTGTAGAATCTAGTGTAGAATCTAGTGTAGAATCTAGTGTAGAATCTAGTGTAGAATCTAGTGTAGAATCTAGTGTAGATTCTAGTGTAGAATCTAGTGTAGATTCTAGTGTAGATTCTAGTGTAGAATCTAGTGTAGAATCTAGTGTAGATTCTAGTGTAGAATCCAGTGTAGATTCTAGTGTAGAATCTAGTGTAGAATCTAGGTAGAAACAACTAAATAATCCCGATTTTATGTGATTTTAAATACCCCCCTCCCTGACTTATTCAGAAACTATTGAAATTGGGATCCCTGTGTAATGTTTGCGGCGTTTGTTATAGGTTGGGGTTCCTGTGTAGTCCTATAATATATGTGTTCGGTGATCCGTTTTAAATGAAGTTGAACAAGCGTGACACGATTTGATGTTGATATATTTCTCTTTTATGTCTTGTCGGACTTCTCTGATGTTTGAACGGTTTACTTCAATTGGTATCAGTTTTGATCAGTGTTTATTGAAGCTTATAATTACTTACATCAACATAGTAAATATCGCGATGGTGGATTGCTAGAACACAATCTACGATGTGAAGTTCACAAGATACTCATGAATCATCGTAAACAATTCTACACGAGTCAGTCGAAACTGAGAATGAATGTGTGGCTCAATGGGTCGGATTTTATAGTCGAGGTTGGTTTGATTTATGTCATATACTATAAATAACTTTACTTGGGAAAACTTAGAAAAACAAGTTCATCATGATGGTACAATATTGTAGGAATAAAACTTTGAGTTGGTTGCTAGAAAATATACACGTGTGTAAACAATAGATATATCCAAGAGAACAATAGCCTGTACGGCTGTTTTTCGATTTGATTTTTTAAGCTCTAAATGAAATTAACTGGAATTGAATACTAAAAATAGATGTGATATAATTACACGTCCAAAGATCCTTAGGCTGATCCGGTACAATAAAATTAATTGGATCGCGTTGGACCTTGATTTCGGGATGCTAGAATAGTTTCATGTAAGGACAATAGCGATATCCGGTAGAACAATAGCCTGTACGGCTGAGATTAATCGGTTTGATTTTCAGCGGTGGAAACTTTAAATTTTAACTAAGATTAACTGGAATTGAATACTAAAAATAAACGTGATCAGAATTACACGTTCAAAGATCTTTAGGCTGATCCGTTACAATAAAATTAATTGGATTTAGATTTGGATAGTTTGTAAGTGACAATAGGTATCCTAGAGAACAATAGGCTGGTCGAACTTGCTGATCGTATATTTTACAATGATTGATCACACAGACGTTTTGCTTAATTTGTTTATTTGATGATTATCTACTCTGTACACAGGCGTTATCTCAGGGCTTTTTCACACCGTGAGGTGACCGGGTAGTTAGAGACATTTTCGAATACAGAGTTCTCAAAATGGATTTTTATTATTTAGTTTATGTTTGTTTGTGCCGACTTCACTTGTTTGTGTCACGAACTGCTGACTCACGGAAAAATGAAAGACTGGGAAAATAAAAACGTCAGCCAAAAACCCAAAGTCCATCTGATCGTTTTATAAATAGTCGTGGAATAACACAGACCGAATAGGATCGTTTTAAAAATAACTCCAGAAGTGGGACCTGTGCGATGGCCCGGAGAGGGTCCTTCTCCGGGCTGCTCCGGACGGCCCGTGGTCCAGAACTCCCCCTAGCCCGGGCTGAACCGGGCCGCCCGTGTAGCCCGGGCTGACCCGGGCCGCCCGTGGCGTAGAACTCCCATTTCCCTACTACTAATATATATATGTATGTATTTGTTTACTTCAATGCATCTAATATTCAACTAATATTAGTAGTACCCAGGTTTATTGGAATCACTCAGACTATAATTAAGTACTAATTAGTGCCAATTCAGTAGCACTATTTAACATATATAGTACTTGCTTTTTGTGAATACTAAATAGCATCTAAACAATAGAAATAGCAATATTTAGCACTAAATAATACTTACATGTCTTTATGTTTAATGATTTTAGTGTTTGTACTTTAATGTAACTACATTTATTTCTGTTGTTGGCTAGGTTGTGCCCAGATTCAAGTCAGTTAAAAACCACTGACCTTTTTATGACTAAAGTATAATCACTAACAAACTAAAGACAGTATCATTCATGTAGCCATTTTGATACCACAAACCTTTACTTCATCTTTCATCAGATGAACTTAGCACTAAATCCCTAGTTAGCAGGTTAGGGGTCAAAGCAACAAAATAAAACTTTATGAGAGAAAAGTTTTCAATTCTCAAGAAAATTATTGCTTTGACCCCCACAATGGCTTAATTATAATTTACCCCACTGAGGGTGGGGGAGGGGGTTGGAAGGGAGATTACACAAAATAGTTATCAAGTGTTGGTGGCTGTAGCTGGAAATATGCTGAGGTGTTGTTTCCATACATGCAGGTAAGGGCGTTTCTCAAAAGTGCACTGACTATATACTGCTTACCAACAGCACTCATCCCAAGTTTTTGAGTTTTCTTGTAGTCAGTAAACTTAAAGTAGTTGGCTACATCCCCCAAAAGCCACTCAACAGACACTCTTAGCTTACTCATTGCAGTGTTGAAATCTCTCATGTCTCTTGTTAGTACTGGGTAGTTTGTCTGGCGGAAGGGGCACATCAGTTGAGGGCGGAGGGGATAGCCTAGATCTCCATACAGGCAAAGAGGATCTCCTGCTGGATTATAGGCATAAATCTGTAAGGAGGTCAACAAGTCAGAATCTTTCAACATCCCAGAATCATGTCGACGTCCTTCAACAGGACCATAAAGATTTGCAATAATGCCATTAGGGATTGCCACTGATTGAAATTTCAGACTATGCACCCTTTTGTGACCATTGTATACCACACGTTGGTTTTCATCAGGACGAGAGATCTGACGCACAGTGCCATCAATAAAACCAAAGCAATTTCTTAGTGGACTTCCCATTCTCGAAATTGCTTGAGTATATTGCTCTAGAAGAATTGGGGAAAGGAAAGGCTGATTCCACGATGTCAAATGATGGCCATGGTTGTCGTAAATCCAGTCGAGGACTTCGTTGCTGAGCATACAAAGCTCTGGTATTGGACGTGCAAAACGCTGAATCATATCGTAGTACCTGCAAGGATATGCTAGTCGTTTGAGGAGCAAACAAAGTCCTTCAACTCCACTGCAAATTGTACCTTGCGGACATCTAAAAGTGTCTGGAACTCCAAGGACTCTAGCTAAAAAAGGAATGTCTTCTTTTTCTACTCGGAATTCAGTCTTGCACTCAGTCGAGTCAAGATCGTCCAGACAAAATTTATTGTATTCCCAGTAAGGATACATAGGATTTGTAGACTGAAAAGACTCATACAGGATTAAAAACTCTTCGTCACTGAAGTAGCCATCAGCTAAAGCAAAAATTAATTGTTCTCTGACAGCTTGGAAAGACATTCTCTAAGAACCAAAACAAAATAAACACTTCGGTAGTCCGTACTCGGTTGTCAAATCTTAATTTGATTTTTCGCGCCGAGTACTCTGTACTCGACCCAGTCCACAACACGTACCCTAGTACCTCGTCCAACCGTAGTCGTAGTCCGTAATCGTCGAATCTTAAAGTCCCTAATATCATCTTCCAACCACGTTTCCGTTAACGCTATTAAAGAGAAATTTAGATTCAAGACATTCAAATAATTTTGAAATGAATCAAATTTGTTTCTTAAGCTTCTTACGTTAAGGTGTAATAGTGTTAAGTTGTTTAGTGATATATTTTTAGTTTGTGTTAGATTATTAAAGGCACTTGAAGTATAATACTGATTTGCTACAGTTAGATTGAGTGTAGACTCATCAGGGTTATCAGTTTCCTTGTCGTTCATGGAATTTTTAAATGGGTCAAAAACTAAATCATGGATCCTGTCAATATCATTCTCTGTTATTGCATTGTCAGTGCTTAATAGTTGAAGGTCATGGTTATTTAGGTCATATATTAAATGCAAAGCAGGATTCTAAGCATTGGTAGCATGTAAATTGATCGTTATTTGATATCACGTTTGTCAGGTCATTATGTCCTATCATAGTACATCTTACTTTAACATGATAGTCATTAGTACACAGATGACAGGTAATTATCTTATCAGTGATCAACAGATTGCACGTACTGCAAAATGTTCTTATTTGATCATTAGGCATTTAGGTAGTAAATTCATGAGTTAAAAAAACAAAAACAAAACAAAAAACGAAAACTTAAGATAATACGAAGAAAATAACTAGTGGTCGTATGAGGTTGCACGTTAATGGAGTAAATTTGTGCGTCTATAGGCATGAACAAAAGTAAATCATTACTATTTAGAGTCATTAAAAATTTGCTTCTGTAGATCTATCTTTGAGTTGGAAAATACCTCTGGCCATTTATGTACAGTTTATCTTTAACCATTACTGCTTTACTCCCTTTTTGCTTTGCTTCTTTCATTACAGGGTATAGCTTTTTCCTCTCATCGGCTATTTCTTTGGGGAATTGCTCTGATATTCCAATTTTCGTTCCCTTGAGTTTGAAAGCATTTTTTCGGATAAGCTCCTTTTCTTGGAAACGAAGGAATTTCACGACGATTGGCCTCGTTGTATCTGGCTTTCTTCTTCCTATTCTATGGGCACGCTCGATCTCCATGGTCTGGTTATAATCTGCAGCCATCATTCTCCCATCTTGATTAATACGTCGGGATACTATTGTTTCAGGGTTCTCTTCCTCTTCCTCTGGTATATTGTAGAATAAGAGATTGTTGCGCATATTTCTAGCCCTTAGGTCTACTAGATCATCTTTCAGATTAGATGTTTTCTTTTCTAGGTAGCTCACTTTTACATTAAGCTCAGTAAATAACCCATCATGGGTTGCTTGCTTTTTCGTTATTTCATCTGTTGTATCATGAGCAAATGTAAGTGAGTATTTTAGATCTGCTATATCACGGTCCACGTGTTGAAGATGAGCTTCAATTGACTCCAGTTTATCCAGCTTCTTGTTCATCCTCTTGACTAGCTCAAACAGGGACTTTAGGTCACATCCTTCTTCCTCCTCGTCCTCCTTCATGTTACCTTTGGCCATCTTAGCACTTGGCTTTAATGGCGTACTCATAAAAGAATTATTTAAGTCTTGTACAGAGCGCTTGTTTTTAGTTGCCATGTTGACACCTGATACCTGCGACTCCAGAAAGTCAACCCCTCCCTTTTGTTATGGATTCTTTTAATAGTTTTAAAAGTTCCTTCAATGTTTGTGAAATCTGTTGAAACTAATTTTTCCCATTTCAAATATATAGGAATTTCCGTTAAGATTGATGTTTTGCAATGTATTTAACGTGCAAAATGATTTGAAAATGTCGAGAAGCAGTTGAAATATGTTGGTATTATATTTCGCGTGATTTAAATGAAGGAAAAGTTTTTCCAACTGCTTTTTGTTTTCTTCGTTCTTTGATCTACCTCATCGCACACAATTCGATGTCATATCAGGGATATTATCTAATTAGCATCTAGTTTTCAGTCTACCGTATCGAATTTTCACCTCCCGGTCAGGCCAAATTTACAGTAAATTCGCTAAAGTCCTCACTTTTGTAGAGACATGCTGTAAATGCGAAACACTTAGCAATTTTTTTTACATCGGGAATTAAAAGTTCAATGAATAGTGTTTCTTGACTTCAGCTGTTTCGTGACATTCTTTTTTATACTCTTTGTAATAATGGGCAGCAAAGTCAGCAAGACATAACTTATCAACAGCAGGAATGGATGTCGGTCTAAGTGAATAACGTTCAATGATGTTCGACTTGAAAATGTCTGTACATTCATCATCTAAATCATCAAGTTCCTTTTTTGATTTTGCAACACGCAGTCTTTTGTTAGGTAAGTCTGTACTGACAAAAACTGTTGCTGGGAAGATTTTTCTTAACCACAGTTCAGGCATGCATCTATATACACATTCTTGTGAACTTACTTCTCTAGTGGAAAGGAAAGCAGCCCCAATTTTTTTCAATCCATCTTTAACATTCAAATTTTCTTGTTTGGCTTCCTTTGCTGCGTTCATTATGGCCTGTGAACATTCAGTTTCATCCTTTGTGAAATATGAGCATACATAAGTTATACATTTGTAGTGATTAAAAACAGGTTGTAAGTCGACATTTGCTCTAAATCCCTTCATACCAGCAATGAAGTAATTATTAATAAAACAGCTGTCTATTTTTCTTCTGAGGTGTAATTCATAATCAGAAGAAGGAGAGATTTCTAAAGCCGAATAATATTGCTCTTCAGTGATGCCTACAGAGCTAAAAATGTCAGCTTTAGTTATTGAAGAGTCATAATTTGGCTTACTCGGGTTCAAAACATCATCAATTTTGTCTTTCACTAAAGTGAGAATTTGTTTATGTCTAGATCATCAGAAAGAGGTTCTGCCACAAGTGTTCTGTTTGTGAAAAATTGTTCAAAATGAAATCTACATTTAATATTTCTGTATTTTCTACAGGTCTTGGAATGATTGTGTTTTTGATAAGTTTTGACTAGTTCATGTAGATCAGGGTCTTCTTCTCTATCAGGAAGGTAGGCCTGTACGTGTTGATCTATGTAGTCAATATAGGCTTGCTTGGTGTCAGATGTCAGTTTAGGACAGTCTGAAGTCCATATCAATGCATGCAAATGAGGTGAGCCTCTCATCTGAAACTCAATATGGAGTGCATAATATACTATTTTACCTATGGTATTGGCTTTGGTTAGTAGAACTTCAGTGAAAAGCGTTTCGACTCTATACTGAAAATGCTTTGCAACTATCACAGGATTAAGATTCAGCATTGAACACTTTTCATGATAGGACAAAGCATCAACTTGTTCAGTGGTCATGTTTTTTCCCTGTGTTCTGGCAATTATCTGAAATAATTCAGGCCATCTCAAATCAGCACATGATAATGTCATAAACCATGTTGGGATTCCAAGTTGTCTCACCATAGCAACTACTTCATACATAAACTTCTGCCAGTAAGGTGGTGTGCCTGGAATTTGTCTCAAAAATAAATAAGCCTGATCTTAACAAATAAGATTCTGTAAACTTTGCACATTAGATCTTATCTGAGAAGCAGTGACGGGCTGTCCATGAACTTTTTTTAAAGCAATATTTATACTGTCTGAGACTTTCTTCTGTTTTATAATGAACTGTGCAAAGAAAAGGTACTCTGGGTTGATTGCAAACCTTCCACTGTGATGCAGTAATCTTGCATTAAAATATTTAACTGGTGACAACTTGATATCTCTTTCAACAGTGTAACCAAATCTTCCTTTTGGGAATAATACAGGGAATGCCAGCTCTTCACATTGCTTATCAGTCATAAAAGATACAGGATGCTTGTTTTCACCAGGAGCTATGTTGTCAATTTCTTGTCCTGTTAAATTATTGGAATTATTATTGTGTTCAATAATGATAGGATAATCAGGAATAGCAGACTGTAAGCATGTCTCATTGGCTGGTGATCTGAAGTCATTCAAAGGATCATCTTGTTCTTCCTGTTCATTATCTACAGTAACTGAACATGTAGTTCCAGGATCGATATTATTGGAATAGTTGGATGTCATATTATCAACATTGTCATTTGGAAGTGAGTGATTTGTAACTGAGCTGTCAAGTTCATTTGGATGTATACCTAGATTTGTGAGATTTGAGTCAATATTTCCACAACAAATGTCAACCTCCTTATATAATGGGTTGTGAACTTTCAGCCAATTTAGTGCAGTTAATATAAATTCAGGACGCACAGCTTGAAAATAAACATGCCCTCTAAACTCAAGTTTCCATTTTAGTTTTAGTAAAATAATACCAGATCTTTCAGGAGGGCGAGGTAAAATATTGCACGTTTTATCACATTCAACATTCACTCTATTTTTAGAGTGGCATGTTCTGCAAATATACTGTTTGCCATCAAGTGAGTTTTGACGGGTTAAATATACTTGGTGAGAGTATTTAGTTGTTATCAATTTATTGACAGATTTCTTATACAGTGCTCGGTTACATACGTGTTTCTTCTCTGCCGACTCCGTACATTGGTATTTCTCCCTCTTTACTTTTAGCAGTTCCTTCTTCTTTGCAACATCCATTGATTTGAACTTATCTGCTTTTTTATTGATTAGTTCCTTCTTCTTTGCAACATCCATTGATTTGAACTTATCTACTTTTTTATTGTTTAGTTCCTTCTTCTTTGCAACATCCATTGATTTGTACTTATCTGCTTTTTTATTGTTTAGTTCCTTCTTCTTTGCAATATCCATTGATTTGTACTTATCTGCTTTTTTATTGTTTAGTTCCTTCTTCTTTGCAACATCCATTGATTTGTACTTATCTGTTTTTTTATTGTTTAGTTTCTTTTTCTTTGCAACATCCATTGACTTGTAATTGTCTGAATATTGATTAAGCAGTTCCATCTTCTTTGAAACATCCATATATTGATTTGTACTTATCTGTTTTTTTATTGTTTAGTTCCTTCTTCTTTGCAACATCCATTGATTTGTACTTATCTGCTTTTTTATTGATTAGTTTCTTTTTCTTTGCAACATCCATTGACTTGTAATTGTCTGAATATTGCTTAAGCAGTTCCATCTTCTTTGAAACATCCATTGTTGAATAGAGGTTTTTTTTCTTTGCTAAGAATTGTTTCTTTTGAACAGGTTCTAATTCTTGATAGTCGATAATTCTCCTGTGTTTTCTCAGAATTTTTTTTCTTTCATTGTTGTTCAGTTGACATGAGCAAGATAAAAATTGTATCTCGTAATGTATATGGCGACAATTAAATTTATTTTCCACAACATCACAGATTATTTCAATAAGACAAGGTATACTCTTTATGTGTTGGATATGTTGAAGTTCAGGTACATGACTGCTATCATAAGCCAATAATGAATACTCAATTATTGTAATTTCTTACGAACCCCTATTAAGCGGCTGACCCCTATTAAGCGACCACTTACCGTTTCCCCGAGGGTGGCCGCTTAATTAAGGTGATTCCCTTGAAAAAGAAGCAAATCCTATAATTTTCTATAACTTAGCATGGTGATACATTACGGTATGGAGTTTCAAAGAATGCACTAAAAACAGGGGGTCACCACGCTCATTTTTGCGCTACACTGCTTTGAAATTATGGTATTTTAGGTCTTTCAGTCGAGTCTCGCGTGACATCGGGATCGGGTAAATCATTTTACACAACTTAAAAGACAAACTATTAATAATGAACTAAAGTGTTTGCTATAGCTTTTGTATCTCTAGCCTACCGTCTGATAGTAAGAAAATGCTCGAATTTAGAATAGTTGTCGAAAAATAGAACAAAAAACACAGATGTTCGAACTACCGAGAGGGTCTAAAAATCGATACTCCGTATGCTTTCATTCAATTTTTTTAAATGTTTGAAATCCTAACTTTTTTTAAACTTTGCTATATACTAAAGAACTATAGTGCGATGAAAGTTATTGAATAAAAAATGGAGGTCACCGTGCTCGTTTTCGATTTATTTTGAAAAAACTTCAGTTACACTTGAAATATTTAACGATTTCCAATGGTCTCCAATGTGCGCGAGCTCGATGGCGTAAGTTAGCGCGCGCTCGTCAACTAAAATTTGATTCAGAATCGTGCGCAGTAGAGCGTGCGCAATGCAAAACAAGGGAATTACCTTAATAGGGGTTAGACTGTAATATGGAAATTGAAATGAGTGGACTTTTACAAAATATATATATATGTACATGTAGTACAAAGAAGAATATATAGTATAAAGAAGCAAAATGATAATAAAAAACAGTAATAGAGATACATCAATATTTATATATAATAAACAATTTATTAGTCGGCTAAGCATCTAATAACCTCTATAGATATCCACCTCTCAAAATAAAAGATACCATGAGGGATTGTTCACCAGTAAACTATAAAGGCCTACGGCCTTTATTATTACTTATTATAATTATTACTTATTATTATTACTTATTATAAGCTTAAGTTAAATAGGCTCATGACATGGATAATAATGTGATGGGAGGTAAACAATGAGGTCTAAAACAACGATAAAACATCAGTGCATAACAAAGTTGGAATTGCTCCTTACCGCTTTGGTAAAATTATTTACAGAAGTTGTTGTATGAAGTGAGACAGCGACACTAAAGTCTATAACCACGGCTGCGAGGGAGCGGACTACTTTTCTGGAGGCTGCATGTAGCTCCTTCGGCTTCGACGTGTCGCCAGCTGATATCTCCACTTCCAGCCTTCTTTTCACTTTAAATCCAGTTCTGTGAAATTAATAGAAAGAGTGACGAAGAACGTAAGCGGATACACTTTAAGTGTTATATATTAAACATTTAGAGTGGACCGAAGCTACATATGTAAGCTTATTATATTTTTATAGTCTGTTCTGATCGACACATGTACGACCGACCGCACAGTTGCTTCTAAATAGAAATTTTAACAATATAAGCTTACTGACCGCATGTTTGAAGATCATTTGAGTATTGGGCAATATTTTTCAGCAAATGTCAAGATAAAATAAGCTTACATACAAATAAGCACGGCATGTTCTGACTTCTGATATAAACTTAGTGATAGGCATGTTTGCTTACACGCTTCCTCGATCTACGCCCCGTCATTTCTCCCTCATAAAAGCCTTTAAGAAGTTCCTTCTGAACATCTGAGAGTAGATTATACTTCTTTGAAGCCATAACGAAGTATAATGTGGAATGTCTTTGAACGAAAATTCACAAGTGAAGCCAGAAAATGCCGAAAGGTGACAGAAATGATCGTACTAGCTCTCCCTCGCAGCCGTCTTTAGTTAACGACAGGAAGCTTATTCTATCGCGATCTCTTATTGGTCGAAAATAGCAATGAATGACGTACCATCCAATAAGAATGCAGAGAATGTACTCTAAAGCGGGCTGAGCCATTTCCGGGGCCATTTCCTTCGAGTCAACTGCATGGGTGACGTACTTGCATGCAGTGGGACATTTTCAATACCTATGTCAAAATGTCCCCATTGCGAGGATGCCATCTCACAACAGCAACACAATCACTACATGATTACTGGAAGTGAAAAAGGATTTAGAGAATCGTGATTATTTGGGAATCAAGGAAAAGAGTGGCCTACACCAGCTTGTACATGTAGTTTGACCATCCATCCATCCATCCATCCATCCATCCATCCATCCATCCATCCATCCATCCATCCATCCATCCATCCATCCATCCATCCATCTATATATCTATCTATCTATCTATTTATCTATCTATCTGTAACACTAGCCGAAGTTTGGCAATTTAAAAGTGCAGTCATCTGCTGTAGTTTAATCATGAACGGCGGTGTCTGGATAATCATGGTTCAATTGTATTCACCTTTGTTTTAACCTCATGCACAAGAAACAACGGAAACAAGATCATCAAATGTTTGAAGTTTAATATTGTATATACTTGTACTTGAGGTAATTAATTTCTGGGTTTTTTTTAATTTACACTATTTTCAAAACAGTAAAACATGTACATAATATTAATACATTTCATTTTATTGAGTAATATCAGGATTGAGGTCCTTCATCACTGACATTACAGAGGCATGAAAGACTTCAGGCACAAGGAAAGTGACATCTCTCTCTATACAAAGATTGGCTTTTACATACAAGGAATCCCATTGTCACATTTGATTATGTTCTTCCCTTTTACTATGCACAAGTTATCATGCAGCAAGATGTAACCATTACTTGTCTTGTCAAGCCAGTAACCAGTGAACCTTTTATTGGGTGTAATTCTAGAAAGACATGAAAGTTTATCTGTAGTATAAAATAGCCAATATGGCTCATCAGATTCGTTGAAGCAAGGGATCACAACCCCCTTATCATTGCCATGTGATAAGAATACTTTCAAATTATCACCCAAGGCAACCCATGCATCATCATCAAAATATGGTCTTCCGCGGCCTAGTAACAGAAGGGTATCTTCGTGAGTAAGAGAGAAATTCACAATTTCTAAGTGGTGTTCCTCAATCAAAAATGTATGATCTTTAAGGGCATTCTCTGCCACTTCTGCACCCACAATTTTTGAAAGAACTTGCAAAAGTACTGACGAAATATTTTGCACATCAGTTTCATTCGGTTGATCAAGTTGGCCAATATCAGCACTGATATCAGTGACCCCTTGTTTCTCTGGTTGCAGGTTTAAGTGGAACTTAATTTGATCTTTCCCGGCTTCCATGATTTTTTTCAACTGTTTGGTGCCATATCCACTTGGTTTTCTAAATGGCACTCCCTCAGGAAGCCCTGTAACAGAGAAACCACCTTTTGAATACGGCACTCTGCTAGGTTTGCCAACAGCTGTACCTGAAAAGTTAAAACAAAAGAAATTAAACATTGTGCCTATTACCGTTGATTGGATACATTAAGATTGCAAATCTATAAGCATGAACTGACAGGGATCTTATATTTGTCTATCTTTCTATGGTAATTAACTGAATATACAGCAGTGGGGGGTACTTGACCCATGTTTGGGTATAGGGGTGTGGCCGCTGAGGGTTTGAAACCCTGACCCGCGGTTTAGGACAAGAAAATCTAAAATACTTACCAAAAAATCTAAAATACCTTAGGACAACCACACCCTCTATTTTAGGACTCTGTTTAGGACAAAGAACAAAATACACACTGTCTTCTTTTACACAATTTTAGCGTTTCGGATGGTTAAATACCGGATAAAACCATATTTAACGACGACAATCGTGCATTGCCATACCCTGTTTAACGACAGACTCACATCAAATTATATACCCTGTTCAGGACACAGAGAGGCCAAAAACCATACTTTGTCCAGCGGCACGTCCCCGCATAGCCCATATATCGGGTACAATATGGTGGACCCCCCCCCATTTTTATATACTATAACCTGGATTAATGATTTATATGCGTTCGTTTTACTGGATTAGAGAATAAAATGGCCCAAAAATATGACCCTGTACCGCCGCACATATATATCATGTAATTATTGGGATCCCCCCCCCCCCGGGTGGTAATACCAATGCACCTAAATATTAACTACACCAAGTTTAAGCAAGAACACTGAATGCACAAAAAACTCTTATACAGTTAGACTAGAGCCTAGAGGATGGGCCCAGGTAGTCATTATGACATGGATTATTGTCTAGTATATACATAGGCACACCCTCGGGGTTGGGGGTGTGACCTCGTGCCCTAAGTATTGGTAAAACGGTCACAAGACACTCTCGCAGCCAATCATATACCTAGGCATAGAAACAGCCACATTGCTCAATTCATTCAGGGGGGAATAAGTTAGTCCCCACCCCCAACAGGGCCGTACATAACCCAAAATTCAAAGGGCACAGTACGTATGTAAAAGCGAAAATTAAATATCTAGCACAGTTCTCAGTACTTTTGGGGGGGGGGGGGGGGCTGTGTTGTGTACGGCCATGATCAGCTTTCAACTTCAGTTTGAATAGCCCAATATCTATCGGCCCGCAATTATCGTAACATAGTTGGCTAACTATTCACCCACCCACACACCTAGGCAGTCTTGATTTGACCATTATTGTATTGCAATTGTAAGATGTCAGTATAGTAGGGGAATGACTGCATTTCATATAATCAATTATAATATAGCTTATATTACATGGTAAGCTCGCTCTAATAGGCTGATTCCCTGTCAAAATCTACGATCTATTATCCCGGTAAACACACGGTTTTTGAAGCGCGTTTTTGAAAAACACAACAGAGGCAACTTTTTTGCCATCTTTGGCTAGCTATATCATAAAAGCAATAGATGACAAATTTCCTCCAACTCGTGATTTTCAAACTTTTCTCAGTCGTGTTCTCCCAATTGAGGCTCCCAACATCCCTCGTAATCTCCGGGTATGGTTTTCACAATAACGTAACGTACACAAGCGTTTAATAATTATTATAGTCTGACGTTCAGTTCGCCAAATAAAACTGACAGCGGCAGAAACAACGTTTTTTACTGATGGACTGTTTAATTATGTTTTTAGGTTAGGTCTGCATGGGATAGGGAAGGGATAGGGTGTGGAAAATCGCATTTTTAGGTCTGGAATAGGGTCAGGGTTTTGAGATGTCCGCGTGCCGCGGCACCACACCCCTACCCGAAAATATAATCCAGAGTTACTACCTCCCCCCGGATCTATTTCGCCAATAAACCACGGAAATTTGTCTTCTTTTGCTTAAATAATCATTATTCTTATCGTTGCCGGTGAAGGATGAAGGCTTTATTTTTGACATTCATGGATGAGGTCCATGCCATCAATCAATTAATTAAGTTTCTCAAGTTTCGGCATTTTATACTTACTGTAATTTTCATTGAACAGTTTGGTGACATCTTCATAGGTATAATCCTCTTTCTGGCAAGCTATAATGTTTTAAAATAAATAAAGTTAATACATTTTCACATGGTCCAATCTAGGGGGGGGGGGATAGGGGGGGGGGGGGGGGGGGGGGATGGTTTGGGTTGGGTTCCTATTATACTTTCACTATTCAAATACTAAATAATAAGTTACCAAAATGCTTTTTAAACTTGAGAACAACATCATTGTTAGAAAACAAAAAAGATTGGCCAACTGCGGAACCAAAGTTAAATAATTCTCCTGATGGGTCCATAAGATTTCCCGCTGTTTCACATCCTAAATCTTCAAGGAATGTCATCTATAGCACAAAATTAAAATAATTCATAGTGAACATTTTAACCATGCATGATCTTTTAATCGAGAAAAGCTTGGATCAATTCTGGCTAGTACATATATTAGTTTAGAAATGATTTATATATTAGTTCATTTCAAATACTCACTTCTGCAATGAGTTGCTTCTTGTGTTGCTTAATCACCAATTGGCTTTCTTCTTCGGTGATCTTGGAAAGATCTAAACACCTCATTGCCTTGGCTTTTACAGAAAACTCCTCCTTTTCTTTATTTGGCATGGCTTGCCAAACATGTGACGCTTGTGTGTTTTTTTGCAGACATGCTCACACCAGCACATTCAGCTGTAAAATTTTATGTGATAGTTAAAATATTTATTTTCAATAAACAAATTTAAGTTTGACTGAGAAAAGTTAAAGTTTATCCAAATCAGGATGAATTTTATTGTGTTTTGCTCATGTATAATTATTCATGAATTTAATATGATATATTTAATAACTACACATGTCAATCAGGGTTTTTTGGCCATGCATGGGGGAAGGGGAGAAGAGGGGGTCAGAGAAAAGAAGAAATGCCCTTCTTCTTCATAGTTTGTATAATTTGTATGTATAGATTATTATTTTATAGTATATGCATGAGGGCCACCTGAAAATTATAATAACAATGGGTGCGAAGGAGCTAAATTCAGCATGGAGCTCCATCGAGCTGAATACCTCGCTTCACCACACACTTTCTTGTCAAACCGGTTTCCGAACGTTATGTAGTAAAAATACTGGGAAGTCATTCTAGTGTAAGACTTGTGGGATGCAAATAAAATGAGTTAATTGAAAATTGAATTATAGATATTAAAGTCTTAAGTTAAGTTAATTGAAAATTGGTTATTTTAAATCGATTTCCAAAGACAACTCACCGGATTTGAAATATTCAGAGATGTTGGAAGCTTAATTCTTTTTCCACTAGCTGTGCTGCCGTCGTCTTGATGTCCAACTGCTTCTGAGCGTCTTTTAGCAGCGTAATTACCTATCCATTTCTAGAATTAAACATTAGACAACATATTGATATTAAAAACACATACAGATCAGGCTATAGTATAAAATTATAATGGCATCTACCGATCTACATTTATTTTAAGCTTTTACTATAAGCCTTTTAGCTTCAATATAGCCGTTATTCAACGTGCTTCGATCGATCAGTTTATCATGTAATTTCAAATCTCATAGGACAAAAAAATGGTTATCATAGCTGAAAAGAGCTCGTTGAAATTATTTAAAATGTGAAGTTTGGAAAAGATCGCTTCGCAAATTGCGAAGATATGAATTTTCAAAAATCGAAATTATATATGAAAACCTCTCAGATTTCCAAAGGCCTCATATGAAATTTCGATTTATGAAAATTCATATCTTCGCAATTTGTGAAGTGATCTTTTCCAAACTTCACATTTTTAATAATTCCAACCAGCTCTTTTCAGCTATGATAAAGCTTAACCATTTTTTTTTGTCCTATGACATGTTTTTTGAAATTACATGATAAACCCTCATTTCCACCGATCGGTTTATTCTTTGCATGTTTGTGTGTCGAATGAAAGCTTTATTCATTGTAAATCAAAAGAATGTGACATTTTTTCTTATTGTTAAAGTATTTCCACTATACGTACCTTAACTTTATCGACACCGAGATTCGTCTCCTTTGCTGCCTCTCTTGATTTGCTGCTCGTAAGCTGCCGCCTTACTCACCATTCCATCTCTGTAATACTTTACTAAAATGTCTCTTTGAGAGTCTGTGATTTTATTGTAAGTACCACGGACACTCATGACCGCTTGATTCATTCAGAAAGTGCCTGTAAACTTTGGTTTGAAGTAGATAAGGTTTGTAAAATGACCGGCTTTTTTCTCAAACGATCCGCGCTAGCAAAGCGGGGAAATTTCGAAGAAGCTGCCAGAGCGTAGCTACGTTTTGATTGGATAAGAAATACAATGGCATTGTATGTATCCTCGGATGGTGGAGATTGTAATCTAAAGTGGGTTTGACCCGCAGATCTAAATTTAAACTTATGGGTTGAAGCCGGTTTAGACTGTATTAATAGTACATGTATTTACAGTGGATCGATTGTTAAGTTCTTCCATAATAGGCATATTATTCTCTTAAACTAAACTTCCACAACTTACAACTCCTCTAATGTGTACCCCTTTCACTTCAAATACACTGTTACCAGCTGGATACAACATCTGAAAATATTGCACTAAACTACTGATAGACGATACTTCCAATAATACACAAGAGCCTTGAGAATGACTGAAACCATATAAATCCCTAGCATGAGAATCAAATAATTTAAACCGACCATCACCAATACAGTAAATACCAACAGCAATGCATCCTATTGTTAATATAAATGAGTTATAATTTCTCATCAACAGAGATTGCAAAGCTCTATGCAGGGACATGCAGAAATTATAATTCTCAATTGACATGTCACCATGTACATTACCTGTGTAACTGTCACTGTATTCAAGTTGATAGTCAGTATCAAACACTGAAAGCATTGTTGGCAATTCTGTCAACATTAAAAATGATTGTCGGGCTAATTGTGATAAATTTGAGTACAACTGGTTCCCAATGTTCATAATATGTACCAAGTCTGTAGGTGATGTAATTGATTGTGTACTATTGTATATCAGTGCACATAATGACATAGCTACACATTGTTGTCCTGCGCTTTGACCAAATACCACAATACTACCTTGACTATAAGGTGCCTTTACTGTTTTATTGGGATCAATCAATGGAGTGGGACCAGGATTTTTTTCTACATCTGTACACAATGCAGATTGACACAATACTTTCCTGTGATTAAGATCTTTGTGGGAAACCATATATTGTGATATTATAGCATTGCATTTCACTTTAATATGTCTTTTCAAACCCTTTACTATTCTCATTTGTTGTGGAGACCCATAGGTAGTTTTGCTGAAAGAATGTCTTCTACTTCTGTAGTGTACTTTGCATTTAACATCAGAGTAAGAGTAAACATTCAGGGCAATAATACGTATATTCTTGAGAGAAAAATATGAATATTTGACGATGCTAGAACCTGTTTCTTGATGATACGTCGAATGTACTTTCTTAATTTCCTACTTTTTCGGAAAATAGACGTCAAGCTTTTGAAAGAAATTCTGCTTGGCTCTCGATCACGATGAGCATGGCGGTGTATTCTACTACTAGTACTAACCGTGCACGTACTATCACAAACAACAAACATGGCATAGCGAGATCTTACATTGTTTATTGTATTCAATTCATGATTATTGACATTCAGCTTAACTTGTACACTGGCTTCAGATATATTTACAAAGGCATCTATAGCACTTAGTCTATTTTCAGTCAAACTTGCTTGTTCACCTTGATAGTTGGCCATGACGGTATGACGGTGATAACGACGGTATATGCACTCCATTAAAACTCTCTCTTTGATATAGAAAAATACTATTTTTAACAGCATTAACACAATAAAAAATATAAACAGAATGTAAAAAAGGATTGACTTCATTTTCGCCTCAGATTTGTGTTCTTCTTGATGCGATTTCAAAGTTGTTTTCTCATCTTTGGATTTGTTCATGTTGGAATCACACTTCTGAATCAGTACATCTGGCTTCAAGTTGTGGTATACATGCTTGGCTAGGCAGTACTCAGTTGAGTTCACATTTAAGTCAACATTAGAGTTCATTTGTATTATAGTTCTTGAGTTCATTTGATTTGCTTTTGAGCTTGAGTTTAATTGATTACCTTTTGACTTTGAGTTCAATTGATTTGCTTTTGATGAGTTCATGTAAAGGCCCTGTCGAAAACGCTCAACATCTTTTAGAGTGGGCCCACACGAATCGGCGTATGCGTTTGTATGTGAGAGCGTATTTAAGAGGAACTGATGGATGGCCATCCTCGGGAACCCAGGAGTATATTCTGTCGCTCGTTACTCGTTCCCAGAGAAATACCCCTGGGAACGAAGTCTGTTGGAACTTGTTCCGGAAGTCAAAATTACTCTCGTTTCTGATTGGTCGACCTTATATGGTCGACCAATCAGTATCAAGTATTTCTGGTTTGAATAGGACAGCCGCCATTTTGAATTTTGACTTCCGGAACAAGCTCCAACAGACTTCGTTCCCAGGGGTATTTCTCTGGGAGCGAGTAATGAGCGACAGAATATACTCCTGGGTTCCCGAGGATGATGGATGGCTTGCCTTGGATACAACATAATTTCTCTTCTGCACAGGTCAACTGCTTCTTTCACTTCTAGTCGTCGAATACGATGACTTAGCAATATCTCAGTATCTGCCCTGAGCGAACAATACTTCGGATTAAGTTCGATATACGGTCGGAAACTATTTGACACGTTTATGGCGCCATGAATATGCAACCTCAAGTGACCTCAAGTACGTTTAAAGATGTAATACAGACGTACCTCCACGAATCTTTATGAGTCATCGACACAAATAGTTTCTCGTCACGCAACTGTCATTGTCATAATACCCGACTATACGCTCATTGAGCGTCTTCTTCTGCAACAGATCCCTAATATCTAATGACGTTTTGATTTTGATTGTATTTTTGCCGTTCACTGACTTGTTTTTAGCGTGGAAATTCTGCTTTAAATAGCGCTGCGCAGCGGTTCTAAAATTAATGCGCTTTTCTATTGTGCAAGTATATAAATAGGCTATTAAAACTACTTTGGCATGAACCCAAATTTCGGACATTGACCTTGCTCGCCTTTGCTTTGATGAAGTTTTGAAGTACGATTTCTACGATTTCTTTTCCTTCTGAATTTTTCAAACGTCGAATCAAATAAACATTCATTATATATCTGAGAAATGTGTTTCGTTTTACTGTCGGATACTTTTTAAACGGTTTTTCACGGCGCGTGACGACAGTCAGGCAGCAAGCAAAGCGATAATAGCTATCAAAACAAAATCTACTGAAAAATCAAACCCTTGCTCTCTAGCTTCAGAGACATAATACGAAGCTGCTCAGGAACGGGTTATTAACGGCATGTTGCTTTCAAAACTAAGATTCAAATCTACTTGAGTCCTGTGTGTCGTTTTTTTTTTCTTATCTGCTGAGTAATCTTGAAACTCGATACGATTAAATACGTCGCATACTTTCTTCATTCTTTGACCAAACAAAACTACAACTACTACTACTACTACCGAAAAACCCATTTTATAACTCGGGCTTCCTTCGGAAGGGCCCGAGTAATTATTTTGCACGTACCAATATCAAAAATAATTGTCTGATAAAAGTCATCACGGAATGTTATTTCAATTGAGCAGTACATGGACTTCAGGAATGCTTTGTGCTCGGCTGTGTACATTGGCTATTATTATCCCTTCTCTGGGAAGATCAATAACAATATAAATCGTTTTCTTTTTTGAATAATGATAAAATGATGGCCGAATGGATGAGCTAAAATATACAACTTACACTCCAGCCCGCAGGGGGAGACGTTTCGGGATGTTTTTTTTCTTGGGGGGGGGGGGGGTGTGTTTTTTGGGGGGGGGGGGGGGGGGGGGGGAGTGGAGGGTGGGGGCTTGGAACTCTCAAATAAAGAGTGATGTGGATGCTCGTCGTAAATATTGTACCCGAGAATGAACAAAAGAGTTTAATTATAAATGAAAATTAATTAGCTTCCTGACAAGTAGGTCAATATTATTTATTCTAATAACACCCTCAGCGGTAATTTTAACAGGCTGGACGATGATCCCCACCACTTTTTTGTAGAGTCTCCCAACCCAGAAACTTCCCCCTCCAACACCTCCATCACCCCCCCCCCCCCTCCTCCCCCCCCCCCCCCCCCCCTCCCCCCCCCCCCCTCCCCCCCCCCCCCCCCCCCCCCCCCCATCAAGGATCTACAGCCGTAATATGTCTTCATATGCCCAATCAAAGAATCACCTTCATATGCAAATATCAAAAAAATCTTGTGACATGACAAAAGGTGTGCACTTATGGCAGAAGGGCAAAGACACAAATAGGAAACAAAATATGGCTGCTTCTTTTGAATGCATCTAGCGTGGCAATGGAAGTACACATTCGATAATTTTGATGCCACATCGCCGTTGGCTGTTTGATACTCTCGATTCATCTTTGTGACTATCACCAAGTCGTATGGAGGATTTCCAATACAACCGCCAGGTTTCAAATTCTGCATACACCCATAGCATTTCGATACTTGGGAAGGGCAAAACTGTAACAGGTAAATATAGAAGGCGCCAACCGGGGGACTGGGATATCCCGGCTTTGGTTGGAGCGGGACTCCAGCGTTGTAGGTCTGTGTTTGGGGACCACCAAACGAGGCAACAGTTCCAGAAGAGGCTCCAGCGTTGTAGCCTGTGGATGGAGACCACCAAACGAAGCACCCGTTCCAGAGGAGGCTCCAGCGTTGTAGGCCTGTGGATGGGGAGCACCAAACGAGGCAACAGTTCCAGAGGAGGCTCCAGCGTTGTAGGCCTGTGGATGGGGACCACCAAATGAGGCAACAGTTCCAGAGGAGGCTCCAGCATTGTAGGCCTGTGGATGGGAACCACCAAACAAAGCACCCGTTCCAGAGGAGGCTCCAGCGTTGTAGGCCTGTGGACGGGGACCACCAAACAAAGCACCCGTTCCAGAGGAGGCTCCAGCGTTGTAGGCCTGTGGATGGGGACCACCAAACGAGGCAACAGTTCCAGAGAAGGCTCCAGCGTTGTAGGCCTGTGGATGGGGACCACCAACCGAGGCAACAGTTCCAGAGGAGGCTTCAGCGTTGTAGGCCTGTGGTTGGGGACCACCAAACGAATCACCTGTTCCAGAGGAGGCTCCAGCGTTGTAGGCCTGTGGTTGGGGACCACCAAACGAAGCACCCGTTCCAGCCGATACATTTGTTTGGAGGCCTGGAAATGTGGTAACTAAAACTGGCTGTTTTCCCCTGGCACGCTTTCTTTCCCTAGCTGCTTGGCCTCCTTTTCTTCCCGCGCCATTTCGTGTATTGCTTTTGACTGACAACTGATGGAGGTTTGGTAGCTCAACATTTCTTTCCAAGAACTCTATGTACTCTTTCAGTACATGATTCACCTCCGCTGTGGCCACGGTATGACAGCACAATTTAAGGTATGCATATTGAGCGCACCCAGAATCACAAGCAAAGTTGCGACCAACTGCATTCTTTTTCATTGGTAGTACTGTCACCACTAGTGGTTTACTGGGCTGCTTGGAATAGTACACTTGTCTGGCAAATGGACAGCTTGACCCAGCTACGGGTTGAATGTAACCTGGTGAGCCTACAATTTCCCGCGATTCTTTCCACAATTTTTTTCAGCGAGTATATGGATATGTTGGGAATACTGTCGTAACCCATTGAAAGAAGTGGCATTGTGGAACTGGGTTGGGTCGAGGGATGCTCGAACATGGCTCTATCCTCAGTCAATTCGACTCCCATGACAACCTTCATGTGTGCTTCTCTTTGTTGAGGCGTCATTTTAAACCAGTCAGGCCTTTCCAGGAATCCGAATCCCGGTAGAAGTTGCCATTCACCGGTTCGTGCCACGGCTTTGCGTAGCAGGTCTTTGTGCCGGTCAACAATAACTGACACATTGTCTATGAAATCCGGCAATTCACTTTCTTGATATTTGACTTGGTCTTTGATGACTTCATTCATGCATTCACTATTATTCTGGTAGTAAGGCTCAGGAGGAGAACCCAAACCAACGTCTCTCCTTAGGGACGACAGCATATGACTTTGCATGTCTGATGCCTTCTGTTTGCAGAACCACTCATGGAAAGCGGGCTCAGATCCGCCGGAAGTAGCTCTTTTTCCAATTGGTCCCATTTCTCCTATAACATCAACATATATTTAACAAATAGAAAACGTTTCCCGTGTTTACATAGCCTGATATAAACACTCGGGAAAGTTTGGGAGAAGTCTCGAGCTCTGTGTAAAACCTCGCCGGTTATCAGGCTATGTAAACACGGGAAAACGTTTTCTATTTGTTTGATAAAATAGAAGACGAAAGATAAGTGGGAAATAATAACTTTATTATGAATATCAATTACTGAATTCTCCTTACATTGCTCGAGATGTCACGACGGCCAATCAGATTCCGTTTTACAATTTGTACAAACGTACGGACGGCAATGCAAACTGAGCACGAAATAGTCGAGCGAAAAAGCTTTCGATATCGAAGAATCTACTTTAATACATAAAATCTGGTACTTAATATAGAGAAGAATGACTGTAAGTGATAAAATAAGACTTCAAAGAAGACTCTCAAACACGAAAATCAAGTCAAAAACGTCAAATCTTTGAGTGAACTCGTGGCGTTCGGTTCACTTGTGGTTGATAGCGATGTTTACAGTGTCAATGGAGCATCCGTCAAACATGGTACCAAAGGTCATATCTTGACTGGTAAAAGCAGAGCTCTGAGTGTAGCTCTGAGATGTGTGCATTCCGCTACGACTAGGCTGACTTTCGCTTGGGATAAGTGCTTGAGAAATTACATCACTACACTGCTGGAGCTGACTTGTGATGGCCTGGAGTTGTAGCTCTTTAGCGACATTTCGTTTCTGTGACCAGATATGGCCATTATATGGCGGTTAGCTAATCCAGCGTTGGACCACAAAGTGATTGCTGTTGCCCTAACGCTGTGGTTGGTATAGACCTTGGACAGTTTTGCAGAGACACTGATATCTTTCATCATCCTTCCGAGTGTGTTTACTCCAAGGCAACGATTTTCGTACCAAAATGACTCTTCTGGACTCGACCAATTTCGCTTAGGCAACTGAAAAAATGCATTGCATTTTGGATTAAGCTTGGACAGGTAAAGGCGTAGAGCATTATAGCCATCATTGGGATCGTCAGTCTGGTACATTCGGGCTTCTTTTTCAAAGCTTTGTTGGTCACTGATTCCACCCTGGTGATTCTTGGTAGCTTCGTCGTGCGCCATTCTAGCGTACGGTTTGTTATTTTCATCTGTCAAGAACTGGAAACTTGATTTTGTCAGGCCCCTTTGACCTTCACGGTCCCTGCGACACCAATAGATGGTAATGTGGAACCAGATGTTTCTTACAAGGCCAAGAGGAGTACAGCAGGAGAGTGCATTGCTTGATTTTAGTTTCTTCAGATCTTCGGCTTCAATGACAGGTTTGTGTTTAACATTTTCTTTTCCCCATTGCTTGAGTTGCTTTAGCTTAGCATCCAACATCAAGTTAGACTTTTGAAAGGATGGGTTGGAGGCTATTTTAATTCCTTTATTGTATGGGGGGCTGTTGAGGTATCTTTCGATGCCACTTCGGAATCCAAGTAGTGTACTTCTGCTGTATTCCTCGCCATTTGATTTCTCGACTCGGCGTAAAAGAGACGCAGGGTTTCGTCTAGCTCTTCGATGCATAACTCATGGAGTTCTTTGGATATTTTCTTTTCACTAGCCCAAGCTGAAAGAAAGTGACATTAAAAAAGTCATTGCTAATCGATGGTATACTTTTAAGTTAGATTGGTAATCATTCAGCTGAATTATTAATTTGTGAAAAGTGACAGACCTTACATGCTTGGCCGTCGTTTTGAAACAATCGTACGTGCTGTGACTCTTGTTGAAACATATTTTCTAAACTCTATTTCTTAAATAAAACAATGAAAATTGATATATTATTTCATTAATTGTGCTGTGAACTTAGATAGATAGATAGATTTTATTTCCCATTTTTTCTTAATACATGTTCTATATATAATACATATTTAACAATGGGAGGAGGACTAAAGAAACCCTTACGGGCTTTTACAAGGTAGTCCCCCTTGCAAACTTAAATTTATTTACGTTTTTTATTTAGGTATCAGAAATGGTAGCTGGGTAATTATAAGCAGTACAGATATATAATGATTACTAGCTTTCAGTAAAACATATTATTAAGACAATAATAGAGTAAAATTATAATGAAAAATCAAATAATGGATATATTGGTTATAACTATATATATTAGACGATACTGTCTATGATATTGCATAGATATGATATATAATAATATAGACACATTTTGTTATTTAGATAAGAAATATAGTTTGGCTTTTCTTTTGAATGTATGAATTGAAGTACAATGTCTAATTTCTGTAGGAATGATGTTCCATAAATTGATTATTTTGTTTCTTGTCGAGTAGATACTATAATTGGTTCTATTAAATGTTTTGTGTAGATTATTAGATATCCTAGTATTGTGATGATGTATGTGAGTATTCTCTATACAGAAATTGTTAAAGTAACCTGGTAGCGTATTATTTGTTAGAGCAAAAGTAAAGGTACTTATGAGAAGATCATTAATTTGATGGATGTTTAGTAGATTTAGTTTTTTACTTACCACTGTATACTGAGATACAGTATTTTGTCGCGACATGGTGCACAGTACCTATGTCGTTACCAAATATATCACGTAAAAAGGCGGAATGAAATTGTTTTGCCACGCCAAGTGAGGATAGCTTGTCTTTGATGTTAATAATAATAATAATAATAATAAGTTCTTTATAAACGCATCATACAATAGTCTCGATGCTTTTTGGTCATGAAGTGTCCAAAGCATCTCAGGAACTTTGCACTATGGCATGGCTTGGATAACCCTTGATGCAACGCTTTCTCTCCATCAGTACCAAAGGCTTGGATGTCCGAGAGAGACGATCGAAGCTCTACTAGTGACGACATCATGTAGTAGTAGTTGGAGAACTGCTTTCGCCTGTGAACCAGTAGCGGTCCCATGACGACGGGGTGTTTTCCAGTGCGTTTGCTTTTCACCAGCCCGTGCTCGTGTGTCATTACAGTGACGTCAAATGCTCCCAGGTTAAAGGTGGGATCGACTGACACTATTTTGAATATGGCAGGATTAGTTGCATTGCGTTGCTCACGCAGTTGATGTTCTGTGGCAAGAACGCACATAGCATACTATTCGCGGCAGTCCCTTTCATGCTCGTAGTAAGGAATGGAGATAATGACCGTATTCAATGGAGACTGAAATAAAACTGAAAAAGGGGGAGGGAGGGTGCGGACTAGAATTGAATGCGGCGTCAAGGAAGTGAGCACGAAAGAGATCAGCTTGACTGAGTGGGCGACATAATGCTAGTTACTTGAATTGGGCAGAGTTGATTAGTGGGCGTTCCTTATATACTCGCTCTGCAAGGGACTGGTGCGAATAGCATACTATTCGCGGCAGTCCCTTTCATGCTCGTAGTAAGTAATGGAGATAATTCCGACCGCGACAAGGGCCGGTGAAACACCAAGTTCCATTCCCAAGACAACTAGTACGCCAATACTCAAACTACGAGACCACACCTCTATAAGGAGCCGCAAATACTCAAACCATGCCGGAGACCACACCTCTAAGGGGCCGCCAAAACTCAAACAAAAGGAGCGCCAAAACTCAACAAACACTTACTATAGCGTACACCTATAACTCACGGAACTCCGGTCGGACAAGTTCGTACTTAATAAGTCCAAACCTCGTCGGGTGCCGACGTAGAACGATTTAGCTTTAATATGAAATAAATCATCACTCAAGCTCAAGAATGGTGAGATTAGGCAACATGCCAACCTATACCAAGATGTTCAACACTTTCGCAAACTCCTTGACTGCAAGGATGGCTAAAAAGTAAGCTTTAGACTGCTTCTTGGGAGAGTGCAACTTATCCGAGAGAGTGACAGAGTACGGGGGATGCAGCCATGCGTTCAAATATAGCCAGGGCTTCGTATATCGACATTCTTGTAAAAGGGACAAAGCAAAGAAAGTGGTCTGTGCTATCAAGGACAAACATTATACTTTAAATACACTGTCGTAAAGAAAACAACGAGCTTCCGAATAATTTAGAAACGTGAATGATACAACTAACGTAACAGAGTGACGCTCAAAACTTTGAAGAATAACATAATTAGAACACTGTATCACGCCCAGCTACCATCCCTTGGGTAGTCATGATAAATAAGGGAGCCAAAAAGAAAACGATAAAGAGCCTTATGTAAGGATTAGCCTCATAATTGTTATGATGAAGCAAAAGGACCCACCCAAGGGATGGCAGCCTGAGCGTCAGTAATCCGACTAGGGTATTAGACACCCTTTCAGGCTACCATAGGCAATGGAAATATATTGAAAACAAAACAAAACTGACCAACGGTCGATGAGAGATCCACTAAATTGGGTTAAAGCAAACGGAACTAATAAAACATATACAAAGGTCAGATACAATTGGGATAAACAATGAGTTCGCAAAAAATAAATAAATAAATAAATAATAGAAAAAATAATAGAAAAAATAGAAATAAATAAATAAATATAAATAATAATATAAATAAATAAATAAATAAAGGACTGATTGATTGAAGGAAAAGAATGCAATAAAGCCGCAATCAACGATGCTATTGTAAAAGGGACAATGAATGATCGAGGGCGGTGCCATGAAACAAACATATTGCCATAGTACACTGCCGTAAAGAAACAAACGAGTTTCTGAATAATCTAGAACTAGAAATGGCATGACAACCAACGTAACAGGGGGAACTAGAAGCTTCGACGAATAATAGAGCTACTCAGCCTGCAAATATTATATAAAAAACGAATTGACGGGGAGTGAGAAAGGAGGCAATACATAGTTTCCACAAATTTTGTCTTCTTATGCAGAACAATGGCTGCTGAGCCCAGTCATGCAGGACCGGAAAATGAACTCAAAACTGAAAGTATGCATGGACAAGTTAAATCATTAAAACAGAAATTTGAGCAAATATAACGTCTTCTCCTACCACTGTCTAGTACTGGCTGCTCATCCTTCGGGGAAAATTAACTGCCTAACATACAAAATCAATCATGAAAACGTGTATGGGAAAATAGATCGTCTTCTCAGACCACTGGCTCCTCAGCCCTCGGAGAAATCTGATTAACTCAGAAGAGTATGCATGGAGAATTCAATTAATAAAACAGGAAACAATGTAAATATATCAATGACAACAGGTGCAATAACGAAGGGTTTCTGGATAGGGGGCTTGTAGGGACAGGCCTCAGTCAATGGACGCAATATGCAATAGTAATGACAAAAGAATGAAGCGATTTAAATACATTACAGTTATGAACTCTTGTCAAAATAAACACAAAATCAACAAGTGCAGCAAGCTAAACTTGACTTTCCAAAAATACTAATCGGCAATAACATGCTAAACTGGGGTATACGTATGGAACAGATTCGTGCAATATACGTTGACTGAAGATGAATAAACGGACAAGATAACAAATAATCAGGGAAACAAATTAAATAAAGGACCTGGACTTAAATTCACGGTTCAAGGACGTACAAACAATGGGAGCTTACAAAAAGCACAGCAAATGAAATACGGCCAACAAAGATCATTCCCGGCCAACAAATAGGAGGGAGTGGCATTCATTAAAACCGGGCTACCAAGGGAATAACTGACACTAAAAACAATGGTAGGAAATAAAATGAGTATAGGGGCGTAAAGAGCACGGCTAATATATGCAAAACACTAGCAAACTATGAATATGCGCGGCATAACAAAAACACACGAAATAGAGCCTAATGAAAGAAAAGTTGGCTATAAGGAAAACTGATAAATACTGCGAGTTCGCAAAATAAAAAATAAAAAATAAAAGTAAATAATAAAAATAAAGGACTGGTTGATTGAAGGAGAAGAATGCAATAAAGCCGCAATAAACGATACTATTGTAAAAGGGACAATGAATGAGGGCGGTGCCATGAAACAACCATATTGCCACAGTACACTGCCGTAAAGAAACAAACGATTTTCTGAATAATTTAGAACTAGAAATGGTATACAACCAACGTAACAAAAATAAGTCGTAAAAAAATAAATAAAATAAATCGTCTACTCAGACCACTGGCTTCTCAGCCCTCGGGGAAATTGACTCATAAGAGTATACATGGACAGACAACTCCCTCTTAAAACTGGGATTTGGGCAAATAAATCGTCTACTCAGACCACTGTACTGGCTTCTCAGCCCTCGGGGAAATTGACTCATAAGAGTATACATGGACAGACAATTCACTATTAAATGACTGGGATTTGGGGCAAATAAATCGTCTGCTCAGACCACTGGCTTCTCAGCCCTCGAGGAAATTGACTCATCAGAGTATACATGGACAGACAATTCACTATTAAATGACTGGGATTTGGGGCAAATAAATCGTCTGCTCAGACCACTGGCTTCTCAGCCCTCGGGGAAATTGACTCATAAGAGTATACATGGACAGACAATTCACTATTAAAACTGGGATTTGGGCAAATAAATCGTCTGCTCAGCCCACTGGCTTCTCAGCCCTCGGAGAAATTGACTCATAAGAGGCAAATAAATCGTCTGCTCACACCACTGGTTTCTCAGCTCTCGGGGAAATTGACTCATAAGAGGCAAATAAATCGTCTGCTCAGACCACTGGCTTCTCAGCCCTCGGGAAAATTGACTCATAAGAGGCAAATAAATCGTCTGCTCAGACCACTGGCTTCTCAGCCCTCGGGGAAATTGACTCATAAGAGGTAAATAAATCGTTTGCTCAGACCACTGGCTTCTCAGCCCTCGGGGAAAGCACAAAAATGGGCAGGGGAACAATATCGTCTACTCAGACCTAAGCGTTGTTCAGCATAAACGGGGTCGGAAAGGTTACGCGGGAACCGAAGGGAAGAGCTCGTTAGGGCATAACATTGTCTTCTCAGACCTCAATTACTATCGATATATACTGGGGCATAGGTGTCTACACAGACCTAAGTTATTACACCGATACAGGAGCATATTATTGTCTTCGTACGTAGACCTCAATTACAACCGAAACAGGCCGGGGCATATAGTTTTAGTCGCCGATACATTATAAAATTAGGGAAGGAACCGAGGAAGCAACGTTCTGTGAGCAAATAAAAATTCACTAGGAGTTAAAACGGCAACAAAACCGGGTGAGCGAGAGGAGGAAGGTTGACGACAATATTGAACGAACAGGACGAGGGAAGGGATTCTAAGACCTCTAAGAGAAACACGAGCGGGATGGGAAAGGGTTCACATATCAAGTTACCTATAACTGGGGAGCAGGGGCTTCAAGAATTACCAAAGCTTAAGCCTACAACACGTTGATAGGAACTTGTTCTTGCTCAGCCATGACGATGTGCACTGAAGGCTAGTTACTTGAATTGGGCAGAGTTGATTAGTGGGCGTTCCTTATATACTCGCTCTGCAAGGGACTGGTGCGAATAGTGTCAGGAGCACCTTGTACCTTGCGAACATATGCTGTCTCGGGAACACGGGATTGGTTGAGGCACATCTCCATTACAGCTGAAAGTTCATCCCTGACACCGTTCGTATTTTTTCTTCTTCGTTCGGTGTTCCCAGTTACCATTCTTCTCAGGTTGCTGACTTGCTGGCGATTCCTCGGTAAGCTGCCGGCACTTTCGGCTTCCATTATTCCACCCATAGCATTGTCGACAGCTTCCACTGCTATTTTAGCGGTAGAAGTTTGAGCTTCTTTCTTTATCATAGCCATGGTATTGGGCATAGTTCTTGTATACACACTGGTTCCTCCCTTCGAATTGCCGTGAGAAGCTACAGCAAACGATCGCTCTTGTCCATCGATAGTGCCAGATTTCCATCGAGGTAGCTTAGGCTGGAAACTGTATCCTCACTATAAAAATCAAAATTCCAAACGATTGAGTGTGAATATTTAAAATGAGATTTTTACTACAAGTCCTACAACCCCTCAACCCCTCTATAAAAATTGTTCCCGTTTCTCAAAGGTCCTATAACAAATCAACATAACGGAACAATGTATTAGATAATTGCATCGGCAATTCAGAGCAACCAATGGGGACCATATGTCATATGTTTTATAGTGCCCGGGGGAGGGGTGGAGGAATAGGGGGGGAGGGGGGTTCGAAACCCTGGCCCTATAAGGATGAATAATTGAAAACTTCATACCCTTTCCAAGAATTGTAACCGATAATATATACCCTATTTAAGGAATATGTGAAGGTTTTGTAACAGCTGTTATTTCTCATCGCACTATGTAGGACTCAAAGTTTCACTGTTTTTCATCTTTTCATGTTGGGCCGAAACGTTACTGCATTTGGTTTCTCATTAGCATAATACTACTAGCATACTGCCTGTCAATTAGCTGTCATAGTTTTGGATTACCGTGAGAACGGCTCTCTCTGATTGGTCCGAAACAGCACTTATGTCTTTACGATCAAATATGCTTTTCAACGTGCCGCGCCTAACACTTTCCACAAACGTATTCCAATATGATTTCACCCGGCTGTTAAGGTGAAAAATTGTTCGTTTTTTGATAAAAACATGAAAGTTGGCACAATTGTTTATCTCTATGTACTTAATAATTCTGGATATGGAGGCATTCGAAATTCGGCTTTTGAATCGAGTAATGCGCATGTCCAAAATCAGTAAAAAACGTCCGGACATGAAAACGAGGCTGGACAAACCTTTTCGTTATTTAACGGCATTTGATGTTGTTTGTAGACATAACTTGTTGATTGAATACCTACAGCATGTACAAAGGTGTTTGTGTGGTAAAAGAGATGTCACGTGACCAGTCACGTGACCTAAAAATAAATGGCAGAGAATTAAAGGGGCTAAAATAATAAAAACAATAGTTTTTCCGATAAAATATCCTAGCTATGAATATAATCGCTATCGTTTATATAACGTAATTACTTTGAAATACAGGAACATAAATGTAACATATACCTCAATTACATTCTTGGTTACAACCTCCGCCACAGAAGCACAACGCTGTACACTGGAGATTGGCTTTCACACATTTGCATCGGCTCACACATCCTTTCTTGCATCCACAATGGATCAGCTCATAACATGTGTCTTTAGCCTGAGATAGAGTCGTCCATCGTGGTTTCCACCCAGTGTCACGCTTCTCCCATCCCCAGTGTTCTGGAGTTGGAACGGCCGGTTGCTTCGTTAAAGTTTGTCCCCATATATATCAACCTTGGTAGACTGATCTTAAAACGTGTTGCACAAGTGCCGCTTGACTTGGTGGGATTCCTTCAATACTCCTTGACTTTTTGGAAAACAGTTCCTGCCTAGCGTTGTCGACTTCTGTCAAAACACTGGTTCTGTCATATAAAAGAATGACAAACCTTTCGATGATGGTCATCGATGCATGAACATCATCAGTAGACAGTGGCAATGAAGACAGGCTGACAAGCACATTAGTCAAATCAGGACATACGTTCCAAATCTCCCAGGCGGTCTTTTTTCCTCTTCCTGCGAAGAATGATACCGTGTCACAGCCAGTGATGGCATGGAATAATGGCAAGGCTCTCGATCTTTCTTGGCCCAACTTCGTAGCAATCTCGTGTATGGCAAGGTATCTGAAGTTCCTCCCTGTTCCATATGATATCCACAGTTCATCAACAGAGATGACGTGAAATATGGATATAGCTAACACGACTACATCGGTGTCGATTGTTCTTATCATTATTTTGCGATGTCCACTCAAAGACGCGTCTAATACGTGGAGTAGAATGCGGGTGTCAGCTTCCTCTTGTGTACACGGTTCAAGATTGGAAAGATCATGCCTTTCTGATGAGCACAGGGCCTTTTCCTCATATGTGCTGTACAATTGTTTCCCTTCTGATTGTTCAGCGAGAAGGTGAAAAAGTTCCTCCTTGTTATCATCCACTCGTAAAAACGAATGCCAGTTAGAAGGGATTCGGGTAGATGGTAAGACCCTTCGGCGGATACCTATCCCTCTCTTCTAATAACAATAATGTATTTATTAAATCACCGATAAAGTACATATCGAGTATATACAATTTATGTCTGAAATAACAGAACGAATAAATTACAATTATATGAATAGATAACAAAGAGGAAAATATATCATCAATATATAATACCTTTCTTCAGTGAGTCTGGCTTGTAAACATCCCAAACAATATCTACTCTTTTGACTGTCTCCAGCTGCTTCAGCATAAAAGGCTTAAATATCATGTCAATGTATTCCTGAAATGTTGTTGCAGTTCTTGGACCAAGCATCTGGACAATTACAGCTCCATCAAGAACAGTTGCCTCTATGATCGGGGTTTCTGTCGTCTCCTTACAGACTTTCTCCAGGCACTTCACAAGGTCCGCCTTTTGACCACTTCTCATCTCCCCCATTTCAGAAAGTGATGGCGGCCATGGCTGATTTTCGTGTCGGAAAAAATCATCTAGGTTTCCGTCGCGGCACTGGCACACAATATATAATCTTGAAAATAGGGAACAATCATTCTTTAATTCGGCAATTTTTGCTTTTTGCTTTGACTGATCTTTTCTTGCTGAATTGTGCACTAAAGGCAAGTTATTCTTCTTGATAGTATCTGTTATTGGCTTTGATCTCTCAATCAGTCTATTGCGCACATAGGAATCATATTGTTCCTGTCCAATCTTGACCACATTCTTTACCGTTTGGACAACTGCGCTGCTCATGATATCAGGTCTTCGCTTTCTTCCATAAATGGGTTTCCCAGCTCCTCAAATGTGGAGACAACCGATTGTAAATCCGCTTTAAATGACGCTTGGGGCCATACTCTTGCTCATGATGTTTAAGACTCGTATCAGAGGAAGTCACATTTTCGAATTCTTGAACCATTCTTGCAATCTCTGGTCCAGCCACCATCCAGCGCCTCAGCGCACCTGGATTTTCTGTAAGTCCTACAGCTCCACCTTCTCCTTTAACTGAGGCATTCTCCTGCTCGTGTGCGTGGTCTAGCGCTATTGCGCAAAATGCTCGTTTTGTTTTGTGAACGGCAAATGATCCATTGGTAAACTGTTGAAACACTTCTGGATGCTCTACTTCTAATTCCTGCATGTCACGGATATGCACTGGAAGCCACCTGGCATAGTTAGTGTGGTCTAGAGCAAACATCCATGGTATTATCTTGAGCAGAGACTCAACATACAAATGAAAGCCAGCTTGTCGAAACGCTCTTACGAGTTGGAAGCAACAGAGTTGTAGTTCCATCACTCTAGACCAATACAAGAATTGTGGGTACTTTTCTGACATGTTATCTTTCCATTCTGTAAACGGTACAGGAATTTCGTCATCAACTGCTTCCTCAAGATATCTTGTGTAAGCACGGCGTTGGAGGATGTGGAGGCATGCTGAAGTTATTTGATGGGCTCGTCTTGTTCTTGTGATATGAGATGCTGAAATAAAAGAGTCTACCACACCAGGAGTCGCAACACCAGCATTGGAAAGGACAGTTGTCCATCCACTTTTGTCGATCCACTTTCCAAGTGCTCTAAACGCTGCCATTTCAATATGTAAGCCACCAAACATGATCACAAAATTATTTTCTCCATGTGTTTGTGGCCAGTTCCATTGAATTTGTTTTGCAAGGGCATAAAGTGGCTGATCCATGGCTATTATAACTGGGACTTGTCCAGGATTGACGTGCTGCACTGCAGACTGAATGACATTCATAGAGTGCAGTATCATTGGAGCAGTGTGTGCATTTTCAAGAAACATAGGCATCAAAGAAATAATGGCAGGCTCGTGAAGAGAGGGCTGTACGTTGGAGGCATGGAAAGCAGCCCACGAAATGAAATCGTCTGCATCAAGGCTCTCTTTTCCAAGGAGTGCATCAACATTACCCAGCCAATGTATTTCTTTATCGTAGCCATAATGAGGGGTGTTATGAATGGTTTTCATCTGAGTAACCAATGGCGGTGCATATATTTCTTTGTTTCTTAGAATCGTTGGTTGTACATCTGTGTACTGTGATGGTAACGGTGTGATTTTCCTCTGGGCTTGGGGAGTTCCGTCGATAACATTTATTCCACGAGTTGTTCCAGGAACATCAGCGGTTGGGTGTTGAGCCAGAGAGATGGCTGTGCCATGGAATGAATCGCGTGCAGTTGTGGAACTGGGGTTGTGGTCGATATTATCGACGGCAGCTGTAGTAAATAGGAACCACTTCGAAGTTTAGGAGGACAAACAACACCATCTCTTTCGAAACGTGCACATACACTGTTGGCTACATCAGTGGATATATTAAGGACTCTGTCATAAGAAATGCACAGTCCCAAATCAAATAGTGCATCGATTAGATTCCGTGCCCTTGTCAACCCATGGATCTTTAATCCTACATAAATGGGAAGTGGGCATTCTCTTTCTCTGTTATGACGTGAAACAGATGACTCTTTCGTATCACGCACCGTGGTGTTGAATAACAACAGCTGTGATATAGAGCGACAGGCTTGGTTTGGATTTCTTTTTCTAGAGGCGTGTTTTTCGGAACTTGGACCTCTCAAGATCATATTTACAAGAGTCTTCAGTGAAGGTGGAATGCAGGTATCTTGACAGCCAGGAGTAAATGTTCCGTTGAAAGACTGACGCTGTTTGAAGATATCTCTCCGCACTATCTTTGCTGCTTTAGCCAGATGCATTGCTTCATCATCTGTATCTTGGTTGTGTGCGTTTCTAATTGCGTCTCCGACATCACGATTTGAGATCAACAGTACATCTCGACCTTGAGCATGAGCTGACATTTCTGGGAATGCTGACAGAATTCTTTCCTTGAGTCTTGTAGTGTTCACTCTGCTTGCTGTTTCAATCCAAAGTTCTTCTAGTGTTAGCGAATACATTTTTGCTAGATCTGCTAGTTTGAGCACAGGGACACTCGCATGTTGCGCTTCTAGAAATTCATCAATAAAAGATACTATCTCAGCGAACGCTATTCCTTGTAGACTGATTTCACTGGTGTCTTCAGCTGTGGACGAATTGATTTGCCTGGTGCGGTTATATAAGGACACTAGACAATTTAAGTGATATTGGGCTTCAATAGCCACCATGTCTCCAGCAGCGAGTTTTGTTAATAGACTGCGGTCTTGAAGTTCCATTGCACATCTCCTAACTTTTCTATCAATGTCGAAAGTAGACGCTGCATGGAGTGTTTCTCTGTGTTCGACCTTGTCACAAAAAAGCACCTGTCTTCTGTGGTTTTCGTGAATTAACTTGATCTTCGTGTTTTCAACGGACTGTGTGTTGGTTCATTCTCTTTTCTTTTTCTTTTTTGAGTGCGTTTAAGCTCCGTGTTATTGAATTTATTTCTACATGACTTGTGCCATGACGCCTGATTTACTGTTAAAGTGTTTTCAATACCTGAGTCGTCATCGAGTTTGGAAGGGTCCATATTAAGAGGAAATTCCTCTAGGTCTTTGAATGAGGTTATGCTCAGAGCCAATGATTTATAACCTGCACCTACATGTACATCAGTCCTTTTGGATTTTGCAGGGCACTGCAATGGTTCATGTGTAGGTTGTTGACAAAGAACACAGAGCTTCCAATCAATACTGTCAACATAGGAAGTTTTTGTGGAGCTTTCAAAGATAGACATAATCTTTAAGCATAAAAACAATCATCTTAATGACTGTAAAGTGAGGTTATACGAGGATAGATAGATAGATAGATAGATAGATAGATAGATAGATAGATAGATAGA
>JAUJYZ010000764.1:0-82500 GCA_033675265.1 Actinostola sp. cb2023 | reverse complement strand
ATCGTGTAGCTCAGCTCCAACATGGGCGGCGCATCTTGGAAACCGTGAGTGGAGTGGGCACCAGTAGTGATAAATTCTCAGAAATACCCCCATAAGATGAATCCTGGGGTATAATTTTGTGACCTTATAATATCGACTAAACACTTCCAACGTAGTTTAAACTTAACCCACAAACTGATGCAATTCAAATTAAAGCGTTTTGTAAAGAAATTCATTCCACATGTCCGGTTTTTTTTAAATTCAGGTCACGTGACTGGTCACATGACATCTCTTTTACCACACAAACACCTTTGTACATGCTGTAGGTATTCAACCAACATGTTAATTCTACAAACAACATCAAATGCCATTAAATAACGAAAAGGTTTGTCCAGCCTCGTTTTCATGTCCGGACGTTTTTTACTGATTTTGGACATGCGCATTACTCGGTTCAAAAGCCGAATTTCGAATGCCTCCATATCCAGAATTATTAAGTACATAGAGATAAACAATTGTGCCAACTTTCATGCTTTTATCAAAAAACGAACAAGTCCGTGATTTGTTGTCGCTTAACAGCCGGACCTCTAAAAATTCAATAGAACAGTACTTTTATAACACAAGAGAAAAATCCTAAACCGCGTGATTAGTGGAGACAATTTTCCCATCCCCCATCCTCCAACCAAAAACGTCTGCATATTTCATAACGGGCCGAAACATCATTGCTTTTGAAGCAATATAGGCTTGTTGTTTCTGTAGCCTATATTAGATCTAGTAGCGTTATTTCCAATCGCTATATATAAATGACTGCAAATAAAAAGCGTACCCCATTAATTGGAAACTGTCAATCCTTATCAATTAGCACTTTGTAGTGATAACTCATACAAGAATAATACAAGAAACAGAACTTCACAGAATGCTCGAAATAACCAATAAAAACAAACGTACACGCAAACATATTAGCTACAAACAGAAGTGCATGACAAGAAATGAAATAACATTTCACCATTGAATGGATGTGCTTTTGAATGTTATCAGATTATTTCTAACCTGCTTGAATACAGTTCTCGTTTGTGACTTCCTGTTGGCTTTGAAGGAATGCCGGCTCGGAATTCTTCTGAACCCTTTATCCTTCAAGACAAAATTGTAGTTACGATTAGTTCGATACCTGACTTGCATGTATGTATATGCATTGAATCAAATTAAAATGTATGGTAAATGATGTATACTTACTTTTTATTACACGGGCTGTTTTCCGGTGAAGAAAGAATGCAAATAACATTTTTCGAATCTTCGACATCTTTTTCTAATTCAACTTTCAGTGTTCTTTCATGAGACCTAAACAGGATATAAATGACAGTATTTATGTTACAAGCTTACCAAGGACAATTACCAAGCTTACCAAGTTACGATTGCAACTTGAATTGCATAAATCTGGTATAAATACCTGGTATTCAAGGTTAGGTCACCGTGGAACGGAGAGCACAGCAAATCTTCATCACTTGAACCTTCACTGTCTATTAATATGACCTCTCGGTCATTTGTGGCCATACTTATGTAAAGGTGTAGATATTTAGAGAATTATATAACTATAGGTGGATTTGATTTGTAAAGCAAAGACGCACGATTCTCGATAGTGGCTAGCCTGCGAATACAGCCGCTTTTTTACGCTCGCCACAGGGGTCTCCCGAAAGAAGCGTCTGCGGAGTGAGGCCCAAATTCCTGTACTGTGACCTCTGAGGTCATGACAGCTCGTGTTGTAAATCTGATACAACACAGCCGCTCATGTTGTGAACACTAATTCCAAACGGCCTGAGTTTGTTGATTCGGCAATCAAAATTATTGTAGAACATGATTTTATTCATCTGTGCATATGATAAGTCCCATACAATCGCCCACGGCTCGACATTGTAATATTTTGTTCAGGTCGTTGAGTTTAATTTATGTAAATAATGCGATTACCAGCAAGCTGACCAATCAGCTTCTTGGACCAGAATCGGGTCACAGTACAGGAATTTGGGCCTCACTCTTCAGCATCCGTACTTTTCTTCGTAAAGGTGACATAAATGACACGTAAAGGACAATTTACGGCTCATTTACGCAAAGGTAAATCTTGCTTATTGCTCAGCTTTAATACTCCTTTACACTGACGTGTAAAGCTGCTTAAAGACCAGCTTTTACGTATCATGCGTAAAGGTCGTGTAAATGATGTATAAAGAGCTACAGTACGACACATTTACGTAACCCTGTAAATGTTGCTTATTTTTCAGCTTTACACTCTTTTACGATTACGTGTAAAGCCGCTTAAATGTCAATGTAACGTCTCATGTATAAATGACGCGTAAATGATACATGAACAGCAACATTACGACACATTCACGGAAGCCCGGAATTGTTCCTAATTTGATTCAAGTTTTAATGCGAGTCGTTACGCTGACGACGCACGTAATTATTTGTCAACATTATATACTCCTTACATCCAAGACTATATTAACTTTGTCAACTTCATAAACAGCAACATAACAATTTCTCCATTTGTATGGCTCGCGCAATTCGGACCGAAAACGATACTATTTTCTTTTGAATACGGAAAAAAGGTTGGTGTGAAAATGCAACTTCCCAGCACAGACGAGGCATGGGAGGATGAGGGCACTTGCACATCATGCACTTCTTAATGTTGAACAAATTTGCCAAACTGCCGGTATATTTGGGAAAAAAGTATGTAATTATAATCAATCACTGATCAATTTATTCCTCGTTTAATTCTTTAGTTTATAACATCCCCTTTCCCATACTACAAGTAAGATTATTATCTACTAGATAATATTAGTAGAAACCAACTGACTATCACGAATCCTGCAATCTGATTGACTAACATACTCACTATCTATTGAGTGAAAGACAGCGAGTAGCGAAAAAGCCGGCGTTTTGAATAAAAATAAAGCAGAAAATCAATAAATATTGATATAAATCGAAGGTAGCATGCTAGACTACTCGTTCTCGTTTTCTATGAGTCAAATAGTCAACTCGACTGTATGCGCCTCGTTGACTATTGACTCATAGTCTAAATAGTTAGTGACTATTAATCAAAATGAAACAAAAGAAAACAATGGAATTAGTGTCTTTAGTAGTACTATTCCAAGCTTCTTTTTTTAATTGCACTCCATCGCAGATTATTATATATAAATTAGACTAAATTCATGATCTGGTTGACTAAGACACTTGTTCATTGTACATTCAGTCATCATAATAATATTTGTTCATTATACCTAGCCATTTATTTAATTACAATGTGATGCAGTATTTACAGAGCTAAGTGTCATTAACAGTATGTGTATAAAAATGTATTCCAGCTAGTCAAATTGATCAAAGTTCTAGCAAAATAACCTTGGGATAGGTGTGACTACAAGTGTGTCCACAGTACTTGATTTAACAAAACAAGCAGCAAATGTGTTTGAAATTCTCTGAGCTGGCATGAAGACTGAATCACTGGGATTTTCCAATGGTTTGTCCATCCATTCTTGGCAAGGTTTCCCATAAACACTAGATGTAGTAAGGCTTCGGTACCATGAAACACAGGCAATGATGTGTGGCTTGGTAGTACCATTAATGGTGATACAGTGTAACATGTAAAACTTGACTTGTCCTGGTCTAGCATATAGAGATGTTTCAATTGTACCATTGTCAGTAGTCCAAGAAGCCATAATTCTTGATGATCTGGAATTCTTGCTTTGTTTTTTTGATCCAAACTTTTCAGATCCCAGACATACATGAGAATATTTTCTTGCCACATTTGATAATGAATTGAGATCAATGTCTATGCTAGGATACAGTGCCTTGTAACAATTTAGAAGTAGAAGTAGATCATCCTTGTCTATTACCATGCGTTGATACAGCTTTGGAAGTGTTACTAATGACAAATCACTCCAGTCAATTTGCTCAAGGTTATAACACGACGCACTTTTAGAAAAGAAGATGGCATTAATGGTACTGATGTTTTCTGTGCTATCATCAATAAATTGTTGAAAAAATGGAAGGAATTGTTCTTTAAATTCATGTGGCTTTGGTACATTCCAAACAAACTTTCCTACGATTAGTTTCCTCATTAATTGAACTTCAATAGATCGTCCATTAGTCGACGTGGCTCCTAATATGCCATTAAAGCGTTCAAAAACTAAAACACCAGAAGGCATGTACTGGACCAAAGTCTAATACACATTCTTTTAAATGGCAGTGTAGGTGCATATTAATAGTTACACTGTTTCTTCCAAATACTTTCTCAAAGTCCTTTCCAAACTTAACAAACAGTCCACCTGCTCTAGTGATGTCATCCTTTGATATCACAGGACTTGCAATGTACTGACAAGCAAGGACAAACGTTTGCCAACACTTTAAATGGGCCTCTGGGATTAAGTCCTTTAAGCAATACATTGAAAGAATCAATGTCCAGTTTTTCCATTGGGATGCTGTGTAACAGCCAAAATTCGATGCTATCCTGTGCGGGAGCCTTCCAAATCCTGTAGAAACATCCACAGAAAGTATTTTATGTTCCAGTTTTTTCCAATGTTTTTTTGTCCAGTATCTCAGTTGTAACCCACAGCTTGAAGATGTGTTTGGCTGTACCTAAAAACAAGTTATGCATGGGATCTATAGCAGTAAATCTGACCGCACTGAAGTATTCTAGTTCAAGTAGACTGCTATAATATACTCCCATCTTTTTTGCAAGTTCTTCATGCTTTGTTTTGTTTGGAGCATTTTTCACTTTTAATGCATTGATACGGTGAGTTGTGTCATCACGGGGAGGCCAGTTTTGAACATCAAATCCAGAATAGTCAGTTTTCTCAGCAAATGAACTGGGGAAGAATTTAAAACATTTGGAGCATGCTCTGTGTGCTGCATGGCCTTTAAATCCACAAAGTTTTCGAGAAGCAGGTATATCAGATGATGCCATTAGTAATGCTGTACGATAGACCAAAGAAGGTGTATTGCTTGCACTTGTTTGTAACTTTACACCTTTCCAAAGAACCTTTAATTCATCAACAATTGGATTTAAGAAACAGTTCAATGTTTTTGGCTCTTTTTTCATTTCTGGTATTATTCCTGCAATTATTACATTCTCCCATCGAAATCTCTCTTCTCGTGGTAAGTTTAAAAGTACCAAATATATCACTCCAACAGATCTGTCTTTTCTTCTCTTGTATGGTTGAAACCAATCAACATTAATGCCAAGCGCAAAGTTTCGTTCAGATTTCAGAAAATCTCTCCCATTAACAATCTGAAAATCTCTCCAGATTTGTCCATCATAAATATCAGCCATGAATCCAGGGTCAACTTGCCTTTTTCTCCATTTTTCGCATAACTCTGGGATTCCAGGCCTATTCAAAAGACTCTCCAACTGGTTTATGATACTGTTAAAGCAGTAAATTTTAAAAGGATAAAAAACAGCTTGATTATTTCCAGCCACATACTTTCTTGCTAGTACTGCTCCACATTCTTTCAGTCTTCCTTTTGGGAATGGTTTGTTTGAGCATGTCTTTGCTTCAATCCTATCACCAATTCGAACTGTGCAGTTATCTAGATGATAAAGTTTGGTACAACTTGGACAGACAGCATACTTGGTAAAGTTGTCACGGTCAAGTTTTACAAATCGTCGAAGAAGATAAAGAGAACTTGGAAAAATTACGGTCATCTCAATCAGATACTCATTGTTGGATGACACACACCAACTGTGTGTAAGAACTGGAAAATAAAGCGAAGAAGCCACTCAAGTCCATTGTCACTAAGCTTACAGGTTGTTTGCCAAAACAGCAGAAAATAGACAAACCAGGACACCAAAGAAGTTACAGCTTGCTTGATAGAAGTCTTGCCTCTAGGCTCAGGCAAAGGCTCATCATTTGCAGCAACATCCTGTAGAAGTTCTTCGATATTGTCATTCCACATCAATGACTCCCCTTCTAAATCACTTTCACTTTGATTATCACTGCAATTGCTGGTACCCTCTGAGAGAGACTGGAAAAGAAAAACAAAATTAACTCAATAAATGTCTACAAAGAATAAAGTGGAAGTTTCATTGCAGCTGTCATTCTACCATATTTTAATTTCTATCTGTTACATGTATCTAGCGGATGGTGAATGCAGCAACTTAAGAGGCAGTCCCGCTAAGAGCGGTCCGATCAATTTCGCGTCGCAAAATATTTTTCCTTAATTTCTTGTGGGTGAAAAGGATTTGATATATGTGTATTAAAAACACACTTCTTTTTTTTCAAAATATGTTTTTCTGCTTCGCTTCACAACATCTAATTTTCCCGTTCGCCATCGATTTGGGGGCCAGTTCAGAGGTTCAAATTTGCGACTTTTCAGAGCAGCGTCGATCCAAAAAGGATCACTATCACTCAATTTCTTCTAGATCAATGTTCCTAGATACATTCCACTAGTCTTACAACGGGATATGGAAATCTTTGGGGAAAAATTAAATAAACCACAACAATTCAAAGACATCCCTCTGTGGAGCTATTGTTATGACGGGAAAATTACACTAAAAGCGATGGCAAAAATCTCAAAAGTGGCACCTGAATCAAAGCTAAAATACACTTAACAGACAAGTTGGTACTTTATTCTGACAGGTTCTGCAATCAAACCTTCGGGTATCATCCTGTATTGGTTGTGAGCGAGAGTTTACTAGAGCCCATTGCAGCAAAATTTACATAAATGTCGGTATTATACAGCAGAACAGCCGTTTCATTAAATCCACTGGCAATATTATCCGAGTGGATCTAGTTTGTTTTTAGTCTTCAGTATACCTTTCAGTAACTTCATTTAAGCCTTCAGTGCTATTTTCTTGTTTTTTCGACGGCAAATTATGGCTTAGCGAGTGCTCATTAGCAATTCACACGCAACTTGTCGATTTCACTCCCGGGCTCTGAGTCTGAATGGATAAATAATGTTTCAATTAATCTATATGAGAGGTTGATCTGTATGGGATTTACATACTCGAGCTGCAATATTACTTCTCGAATCCAACGATGTATAACTGGAAGTTTTACTAGAATTTTGATGATAGGAAGCAGCTTGGCCGAGAAATTAGCCCTTCGTCGGAGTAAGAAGCAAAGGACTAAGGCTCGAAACGTCAGTAAAGTACTCTTGTTTACGTTGTTTTATATTTCCTTTAACCATTGCATTTATCATCATACACTGACGCAACCCATACCACAGGCAGCCCAACCATTGCTTGTGAGGAATAAATAAAAATATATTTGCATGTGCGCGTCTTTTTTTGATAGGTCTTTTTTAGGTAGAACGAGCGCGCACAATACGTATTATACGTACTATGCAGAAATGCAGTTTATCATATGACCCGTACGGCCCTGCTCGCGCGCTCTCAATAAAACCTTCGGAAAACGTCACCAGTGATGGGGGCCGGGTGGCTTTTCAGGGTAAATATATACATATATGTAAAAAACAATGTTAAAATTATTTTTTAGGAAAGGGCGCAATATAAAATTATTGTTATTATTATTATTATTATATTAAAAGAGCAAATAAACAATTGAATTGAATTGAATTCTCGAGCACCATGTATGTTTATTTGAAGCCTTGTACTTTTCATGGCCATTTTCACTGTACTCTAGTAGTACCTACTGAAGCCTTGCAATATCACTGTGCTGGTAGTAGTTCCCACGGTCTGTCCAGTAAAGTCTTTCGCCTAGATTTGCCAGTGTAAACGGCTGATAGGAGCTTGTCTTGATATGGTACGTTACTCTCGGGTTGGCAAGGCTGATAATTAATGTAGTGGATTTCATGGGAATTCTTCTCGGCCCAATAGAGTAGCCGTTTTTCGGTGTCAATGGACAGACCAGTTGGCTTGTTGTGGTAGTGATCAGTTACAATGACTTGTCTATTGGATCCATCCATTGAAGCTCTCTCGATCTTCATTTGATAATGAAAAGAAGACCAATACATTTCACTGTAAAAAGCAATGAAAAACGAAACACATAATGACAGCGCCTGTTTTCAATAAATATTACGTGGGCTCAGCAATTCATACGTCAACTTCGTTTTGAGGTTATTAGCTTCTGTCGATCAAACTTCCTACACATGTATTTGGAAATGACCCCTAACTGGGCCCATGAGTCTTGTCCAGCTGGGCATAGCAACAAATCATTTTTACACCTAAAAGGTACCAACTCTAAAGTGACGAAAACTACAACTGTCATTCCGGCTGTCATTATCTTATCTCGGGTATCTTATTTACTGACAAACACCCTAAAAGGTATCAGCTTAGTCCTTGGTCCTTTTACATTTGTTACACCCTAAGTGGTATGTACCTACACCGTGGATCTGGACCCCTAAAAGGTACGACGAGCATCCCAATCACTTTATATATGTATGATATACATATATATCCCACCGGAAATCCCCCCGGCAACCCCTCTCGTCCTTACCGTGCTTTCATGTCCAGCACCAGTGCTGTAGGGTAAGATGTACGAACCAATACCTTCCTGTACATGCCATCCAAACGGGCAACCTCTATTCGACCTCTACGACTGTCAGCCCAATACAGGTTCCTTGCAGCATCATCAATAGCCAAGTCAACTGCTTTAATGACATTCTTAACAACGATTTTTACGTTGCTGCCGTTATTAAAGGCATTGGATATATCTCTATAACTCGTATCGGACCAATAGATACGCTGGCCGACAGGATCGTACGTAATGGCTTCGGGTGTATAAGCTGTGTTGATTATGAGTGTAGGCTGGCTTGTCAAACTATGATCCTTGATCTCAGCCTTGTATTTGTAGCCCCTAGATGGCCGAGTGTACAATAGAAATCCAGAAGATCCTAATAGGAAGAAAACACAGCCTTAACATTTATTAATTTGCAAGACTGACCAGGGGCGGATCCAGAATTTTTTTTAGGAGGGAGGGCACCATCTTTTAGGAGGGGGTGCACCCTATTTTAGGAGGGGGTGCACCACCTTTTAGGAGGGGGTGCACCATCTTTTAGGAGGGGGTGCACCATCTTTTAGGAGAGGGGGTGCCGCCATCTTTTAGGAGGGGATGCACCATCTTTTAGGAGGGGGTGCACCATCTTTTAGGAGGGGATGCACCATCTTTTAGGAGGGGGCGCGCCATCTTTTAGGAGGGGATGCACCATCTTTTAGAAGGAGGTGCACCATATCTTTTAGAAGGGGGTGCACCATCTTTTAGGAGGGGGTGCACCATCTTTAAGGAGGGGGTGCACCGTCTTTTAGGAGAGGGTGCACCATCTTTTAGGAGGGGGTGCACCATCTTTTAGGTCAGGATCATCCAATACAGGTTCCTTGCAGCATCATCAATAGCCAAGTCAACTGCTTTAATGACATTCTTAACAACGATTTTTACGTTGCTGCCGTTATTAAAGGCACTGGATATATCTCTATAACTCGTATCGGACCAATAGATACGCTGGCCGACAGGATCGTACGTAATGGCTTCGGGTGTATAAGCTGTGTTGATTATGAGTGTAGGCTGGCTTGTCAAACTATGATCCTTGATCTCAGCCTTGTATATGTAGCCCCTAGATGGCCGAGTGTACAATAGAAATCCAGAAGATCCTAATAGGAAGAAAACACAGCCTTAACATTTATTAATTTGCAAGACTGACCAGGGGCGGATCCAGAATTTGTTTTAGGAGGGAGGGCACCATCTTTTAGGAGGGGGTGCACCATCTTTGAGGAGGGGGTGCACCCTATTTTAGGAGGGGGTGCACCACCTTTTAGGAGGGGGTGCACCATCTTTTAGGAGGGGGTGCACCATCTTTTAGGAGGGGGTGCGCCATCTTTTAGGAGGGGATGCACCATCTTTTAGGAGGGGGTGCACCATCTTTTAGGAGGGGATGCACCATCTTTTAGGAGGGGGTTCACCATCTTTCAGGAGGAGGTGCACCATATTTTTTAGGAGGGGGTGCACCATCTTTTAGGAGGGGGTGCGCCATCTTTTAGGAGGGGGTGCGCCATCTTTTAGGAGGGAGTGCACCATCTTTTAGGAGGGGATGCGGCCTTGCGCACGGAGTTGGTGTACCAGTGCGTAACAAAAAAGTCTCACGCTACTTTTTAGCGATTTTTTTGATGAAAAATATCTCAAATCACAACAGAAATTTGTAAAATTATAGTAAAAACAATGTGCACCAAAATACAATCGCTCATTACTTCAAATATTTTAGTCTCTGATAAAAATGGTAATTTTATCGAACTCTACCGCCAAATTTAGTTGATTTTAGGGTACTTTTTTCATTCAACAGGTCATCGATTTTTCTAATTGTAAAAATCCTTGTTCTCTTTTCTAGAAAACCAACTTGATAGTTGGAATGCACTTGAAATTCTCTATCATTTCATGTTTTGGTTTACATCTGAACTTCAAATATTCGTCAAATATCCGAAACAAACTAGCGTGAGAAAATTATTTAGTGACTAAAATTGATTAAATTGAGCGAAAATGTTTTTGCATTTTTTTGCCAAATCGCGCATAATTTTGCCCAGGCGTGATTTTGCTAAATCGCGCATATTTTTGCCAAGGCGTGATTTTGCCAAATCGAGCATTTTTTTGCCAAATCGCGCACTTTTTTGCATCGAAATCGCGCATTTTTTTTTGCCTAATTTTGCTAAGATTACAAGGATTGACCTGATGATGATCTTACAAGATTCGAAGTGGCCGTTTTAGCTTTTACTTGAATGGGCAGTGGGCTTGACTTGTTCGTTTTAGGTAACAGAAAAGAGAAAACAAATTTGAAGTCTTGGATACGAACCCAACTATAAAGCTTGTGAATTCCACCATTGCATGCATGACTTCTCAACTGCTTATACTAGTAATAATTGGTTCAACCAAGTGAAGTGCCGTCACGTGCATGATATACGTATACGCTGTCATCTGCAATGTTTACGTGAATCCCAGTAAACTGCGACATACTTGAGCTTTCTTTTCATAGCTTAATTTTGAGATATACACGTGATAGAGATTCTAATTCTTCCATGTAAAAGTGTTTGACTTCGCGATCGTCTCTTGTCAATTTCAGGCGTGGGAACGGTCCATTCTGATTGGTTGATTTGGGTTTAATGTTCGCAAGCTCAAAGTCGACGTTTATGTAAATACAAAAAAAAAGGAAAACATGCTCGATTTAGCAAATCACGCCTTGGCAAAAATACGCGTGATTTGGCAAAATCACGCCTTGGCAAATATATGCGTGATTTGGCAAAATCACGCCTTGGCAAAAATATGCGTGATTTGGCAAAATCACGCCTGGGCAAAAAAATGCGCGATTTGGCAAAAAAATGCAAAAAGATGCGCGATGTTGAGAGGTGAAATTCGGCGAAAATTGAGCTTCAATGTTACGCGGATTTTCAAGATTTTCACTCAAGACAGCCAACTATCTTAATTGTTTTCTGTAAGAGTTTTTATGCCGTTAAAATCGATTTTTAGACTAGAGTTAGAGTGATAACGTCGCTTTCAAAATATGTAAAAATTTCTACGAATTGTACTGTAAAACAAAAACTAGAGGATTTTCTAAACAAATTTTCATTTTAAAATTGGTCGTTTTTGAGTGGTACACCAACTCCGTGCGCAAGGCCATGCACCATCTTTTAGGAGGGGGTTCACCATCTTTCAGGAGGAGGTGCACCATATCTTTTAGGAGGGGGTGCACCGTCTTTTAGGAGAGGGTGCACCGTCTTTTAGGAGAGGGTGCACCATCTTTTAGGAGGGGGTGCACCATCTTTTAGGAGGGGGTGCACCATTTATGATCAGGACGTACACAAACTCAAGCACCAATAACGCAGTAGATATCAGCTCATCCAGGCGGTGCGCACTTCCTGCACTTCCTTTTAATATAATAATAATAATAATAATAACAATAATTTTATATAGCTCCCTTTCCTAAAAAATAATTTTAACATTGATTTTTACATATATGTATATATTTACCCTGAAAAGCCACCCGGCCTCCATCACTGGTGACGTTTTCCGAAGGTTTTATTGAGAGCACGCGAGCAGGGCCGTACGGGTCATATGATAAACTGCATTTCTGCATAGTACGTATAATACGTATTGCGCGCGCTCGTTCTACCTAAAAAAAAAGACCTATCAAAAAAAGACGCGCACATGCAAATATATTTTTATTTATTCCTCACAAGCAATGGTTGGGCTGCCTGTGGTATGGGCTGCATCTGTGTATGATGATAAATGCAATGGTTAAAGGAAATCTAAAACAACGTAAACAAGAGTACTTTACTGACGTTTCGAGCCTTAGTCCTTTGCTTCTTACTCCGACGAAGGGCTAATTTCTCGGCCAAACTGCTTCCTATCATCAAAATTCTAGTAAAACTTCCAGTTATACATCGTTGGATTCGAGAAGTAATATTGCAGCTCGAGTATCTAAATCCCATACAGATCAACCTCAGATTAATTGAAACATTATTTATCCATTCAGACTCAGAGTCCGGGAGTGAAATCGACAAGTTGAGTGTGAATTGCTACTGAGCACTCGCTAAGTCAATGAGTGATCGCTATCTCTGTCATAATTTGCCGTCGAAAAAACAAGAAAATAGCACTGAAGGCTTAAATGAAGTTACTGAAAGGTATACTGAAGACTAAAAACAAACTAGATCCACTCAGATAATATTGCCAGTGGATTTAATGAAACGGCTGATCTGCTGTATAATACCGACATTTATGTAAATTTGCTGCAATGGGCTCTAGTAAACTCTCGCTCACAACCAATACAGAATCATACCCGAAGGTTTGATTGCAGAACCTGTCAGAATAAAGTACCAACTTGTCTGTTAAGTGTATTTTAGCTTTGATTCAGGTGCCACTTTTGAGATTTTTGCCATCGCTTTTAGTGTAATTTTCCCGTAATAACAATAGCTCCACAGAGGGATGTCTTTGAATTGTTGTGGTTTATTTAATTTTTCCCCAAAGATTTCCATATCCCGTTGTAAGACTAGTGGAATGTATCTAGGAACATTGATCTAGAAGAAATTGAGTGATAGTGATCCTGTTTGGATCGACGCTGCTCTGAAAAGTCGCAAATTTGAACCTCTGAACTGGCTCCCAATTCGATGGCGAACGGGAAAATTAGATTTGTCGTGTAGCGAAGCAGAAAAACATATTTTGAAAAAAAGAAGTGTGTTTTTAATACACATATATCAAATCCTTTTCACCCACAAGAAATTAAGGAAAAAGATTTTGCGACACGAAATTGATCGGACCGCTCTTAGCGGGACTGCCTCTTAAAACTGTAAATATTCATAATTCAATTTATTGTTAATATTTATTGTATATAGTTTAGGTTAGTGGACAAGTGAAGAGCCACTCTGTGGATATATTGTCCAATAAACCATTATTATTATTATTATTAAATCGTTGCATCATAATTAGTGAGTACCAAAGAGCGCAAACAATAAAACTGTGAAAAGTGCTAATTAGTAATAATAATAATAAATACAATTTATATAGTGCTTTAACTATTAATATATTCTAAAGCGCTCTACATTAACGATACTAATAAGAAGTGTAAAAAAGAAACCTAGAAAACTCATGTATATAGCACTGCATATTATTTACTAAATACAGTATAGTAGGACCCCAGTTGACGGAAACCCACTTAATACTGACACTTGATTAATATAGGGACACTTGTGTATTACCAAAAACATTTTCTTGTACTGGTGGAAATTCTTAAGCCAATTTATTTTCGTTTGATCTGTTGCTCATAAATAAATTGTATACAGGTATGCTTTAGTCTTTATAAATTTGTATCAATAAAATATGTCCATGAGCCCACTTAATAAAGGCACAAGGATAATATGTACATGTACTATAAATTTACTTGTCCCTTTGGTGACAGGCTATATTAACCGGGTTCCACTGTATTACTATTTTGACAACTATTAAAATTAATCATCAGTCAAGAATTTGTGTGCATTGTTGTATTTATACTATTATATAGAAATTCCATTTCCTGTTTGTATAGGTAATATCATGATTTGTAGTGCTATTTGGGATAAATACATGTACCACGTCGAAGTGATACTTTGCTACTGCTACAGTGCTACATGTAGTCAAGCTACACATTTGAGTGAGCTGTTTAAAGACACTCTTTAGTCAATTCTTTAGAAGAAAAAACTTTAATAAATCAAACTACAAATGAAGAAAACACATTCAAGAGTGATCTAGGCTTTGTTAATTACTGCATACATGGGTTATTGACCCAGATCAATTTATTTAGCCTGCTGAATTTATAATGAGCTATTGAATGAGCAATGGTGCAGAAACCTTGTGAATTGAGAACTAAGGCTAAGAACAGACGCCGATCTTATCATGAGCCGTACCCAATTCAAACAATAGATCATGAGGCGGCTACTTATTAATTAATTTGAAATGCTCATGGATATTTCGGTACGGCTCATGATAAGATCGGCGTCTGTTCTCATTAGCCTAAGTTTGTTAGTTACCTCGCACATCGGCATTAAACTACATATATGGCCCTTGGGCTGTATATAGCTTAATGTATCAGTGCTCAGTAACTAACTCTTACTTATTAATGGTACTAGATATATACAGTAGTTGTAAAACCATCAATATTTACCTGCTCAATATCAACCGTATTTTCATCCACAGTAGGGTGATCATGGTCAACACTTAGGGTATCCATGGTGGTGTTGGACGTGTCCTGGTGACCTGATAGTATGAACACAGGCAAATTAAAATTGTATCTACAACGACAATGTCTACTGTGTTGGGTACCCTGTGTTAATAATAATGATACATGTAACTTGATACCAGAGACTTCATACAGTACATGTAACAACCTAATGTCTTGTCAGGCAACGTATTATGCAAAAAATATACCTTCTTCACAAACATCCTCTTCGGAAGAACTACTTTCGGACCATATTTCTGTGCAATCACTTGGAGCTCGCTTTTGGATTTTGGTTCGGCATTGCGTGTCTGTAGATGTTTTCTTTTTGGCCCAAGTTTGGGTTTCGGCATTGTAATACGATCTGCGATGCTTCCAATAACAAACCCTTGATAGTTCCTGATCACAGTGGTGGCAAAAAAACGTTTGTTTGCGTCTTTTCTTGATCCCAATAGACGACATAATTATTCACTCGACGGGCACACTCGACGACGCTGATCTTCTTGCAACTCACGTGGACAGCACGTGGACACTCATGCTCCGCGGGACTTGACAAAACTGTTTTTTGTCCAATCATATTGCTAGCCTCGCTCCCATGCAGGAGGAGTGTCGTGACTTCGCGATCGACTGTCACAGCTTCCATGTGATCGAAGAAGTAGCGTGCGTCTTTCGTGTGTCTTGGATTTTACAGCAAATTTTAACTTATATCTTTGATCTTCGAACTTCTCTGATGGCCGAGACACCAGAAAACGACTGTGCCACATTACTAAAAAGAGTTCTTGAAGAAAATGCTGCATTTAAAGCAGAACAACAACTTTCCTTCAAACGGCTTGAAGACAAAGTGGACAACTCGCTCGCGCCTTCTTCAAGGGGAAAGAGGCAACCGAAGAAGATCGCCGTTCCTCAACTTTGCAGGGTAAGCTTAATCTCACTAAACATTTATAATCGGTTTTAATAGAAGTAATCATGCTCGATGGAATGATCTTTTTGCTGTCTACTAGTACTAAGCTTGACGTTGTATTGTATTGTATTTCATTGTTGTGAGTGTGACCCAAGCCGTGATAAACAGTCGACTTTAGCCTAAAGTTTAGGAAAGTTTTAATACTGATACTCGCTGCTTTGCACAACCTGAAGATAGCAATCTCAGTTCATAAACGAAAATCACCCAACTCAAATAGCACTGATGTTAAAACACTACGTGATCACAGTTTTGGTATAAAATCATCTTGTTGTTTGTCGTTGACGTTGTATGTTGATCGTTTGCTATCCGGGTACCCCCGCAGATGTTTTCAAGGGCTCTTACTTTTGGCGGGAAAAGAGTTATAATTTATTCTGACTGGGTAAAGGTTTATACTTCACACAGAATCTGATTCTTGCAAAATAGCTCTCACCTTCTCTACACCTTGTCATTCTTATGTTAGTTTTTAGAGACACTAAGCACTGTACATCAAAATGGTATAGGACGCTGAAAGATGCCGATACAAAGAAGATAGGCTTCAATGTCAAAGAAAGGTAGTTATTACTATTATTTTTACTTTATCTATTATTATTATCCTCCTTATTACATCTACATTGTATATGAAAATAAATTATCTGACCAGGGGTTAGAGATTTTTTTTTCTCTTTCTCCATTTGGAGCCCATTTCCAGTTTCTAGGGCTCATGGCTCAGAACGTTTATATGGGTTACTTTCAGCACTACATGTCCAACTTTCCATTTTAATTATATCTAACTCATGTACCGGTAGTATCGTCATGTATATAATTGGAAGAGTTTTTAATTTAATTGGTTGGCCACGGTACGTCGCATTGCGCCGTATGCCCCTCCCCTTATTGCAGATGGTTTTTTTTCATTGTCTGTACTCTTATTGACACATCGCCTCCTTGAAAAATGCACATAGTGAGAGGGAGCATCATTAAATATTATATATTCATATTATATATTTTTCTTTTCAGTATCAATTCACCATACAATCAAGAACTGATATCCAAGGTGATGCATGCAGTTCACAGTGATCATAAAGGTGCTGAGAATTGTCCGTGGTCACCTGCACAACTTAAGGGTAAGTTGCTGATTGTATTGCAAGTTTGCTTTGCTATAGTCGTTGCCAATTCACAGTGAGCACTAGACTTTGATCTAAATTTGATTTAGCCTCAATTTAGTTACATTTTATTCACAAATACCAAAAAGAACAAGAACAAAATAAATTATTAATTATGTTATTATTAATAATCACTGTTATTATTAATAATTACTTATAAGATAATCTGTCCTGAGTGTCAACACATTAACGATATGTCTGTTTGTACAATTGTCTGCCAGTGATACAGACCTCAATCATTAAGGATAAAGCCCTCCTCAATATAATTAAGCAATCCAAACCAAGTAATTTTGCACTGTATGTTTTTTAGAGTACATGCAGTACAGCATTTCATTATTGCACTGGTTATTCTCTGAATTGGGGCTGAATACATGCATCCAATATTTATTATTGTCAAGATATACAGCAGCATCTAAATAATCAAAAGCTGGAGTATTTTATCATGCTGAAAGCTAACTAATATTTTTCTTTTGGTTGTATTTTTAATTCAAGGGGCAGCAGCCACATATTTTAAATCTGTATGTGATGCAGCCAAAAGAAAGAGAAGTGGGACCAGTGCCAAACATGCTACCTCGTGCAGAAGGCAAGGGCGTGTACGAGATGTAAGTAAAATTCTGGACAAATACCTTTCTTTTTTGACTTGATTTTCCTTGTGAACAGCCTCTTAGTGGAGGGAGCATGTAATCAGCTTTCACATAAATAGCTAATTGCATAATCGTTGTCGGGTTGAAAATCATAAATCATAGAAGCTGAGACCGCAAGGATGGATGGGAAATCAGTTCATGACCTGCATTACAGGCAGATATATTCAATGTTCTCGTAGTTTTGAAGGAATATGGGCTATTTAACTAAGCTCCTACAAGTCTGGATAAAAAGGTCGATCATTTGACGGTGTTATTTGAGAGTTTTAATTTCCCAGAATTCCTTGTGGTCATAGCTTTCATGATTTTCAACCCGACAACGATTAATTAGCTATATAGTACATGTATTTTTCAGTAAAGCTGTATTTAGTCTTGGGGGCTTATTTAATTTTTGACCTTATAGAGGGTGGGCTTAATGTTTTGTTCTTTGATCTGGACACGCATACCCCTTATTAGAGAGAGGGAGCTTAATAGAGCTTTTACGGTAAATAAGATGGTCTGAATGGTGTCAAGATAAGGCGAGATAAATTGGTGTAGGTTAGCCATCCAGTAGTATAAATATAAGATAATAATAAATAATGATTATCTTATATGATAGTTTACTATACTGTGAATTTGAGAACCTTCAGAATGAAACCAATCTATTCTATAATCAGTTGTACCAAGGGCTCATCAGAATTACTTTTAATTATGTTTTAGAAACTTCAGAGGCGACTCCACGGATTACAACTGATCAGTTGGTCAGAAGACAAAAAGGATATTGTCAAACAAGTACTGAAGAAAGAGTACATAAGTAGTGATGAGAGCGATATCAGTGATGATGAAGCTGGCCCTGTTCTGCGAGGCTATAAGACGAAAGTGCTGCCATGGGAAAGGTCCAGGCTTACAAAGATTAAGAAAGACCTGGACTTTTCCTACCTCCAGAGTTTGCCCAGCAGAACAAGGGGCACCATCCTGCAAAGGACAAGGCACCCAGAAGCCTCTTCAAGACCACTCCCCATGGATCCCGTGAGTTGGGCAACAAGGATGCCAGTGGTGACATCGACACCTCAAAGTGCCAATAACACAAGTAATATAAATTCTGTTTCTGTTTCTCCAATAGTTTAATTAGGTTTTAGTTTTGATATTTCTGTACTTCTATCATTATATTTATATTATTATTGTATTGCCAGATATTTATGAAAACAATTTCGAAATTAATTTATGATATGGCATATTTATGATAGTTACAGTTAAGGTTTATTGAGTTTACTCTTGACAACTCAGAATAAGTGAAAATGTCCCCATTTATCTATAAGAATTGCTAGACGCAATCTGCATGTTTTGATCTAATTGATCAGATCATCAATATTAGTTTTATGAATCATGTATATAGTATGACTTTACAATAAATTTATTGTTGAATATTGGTTCAAATGAAAGATTCATATCAATAAAACAAATTATAGGAAGTCTAAACTGTGTGTGTATCATGTTTTTATATTGGTTGCGCGAACGTTCGCGTTTTGCTATGGGATTGCTCTCATTTACGTTCAAAATAACGCTGAAATCAAGCGTTTTGCTATGGGATTGCTCTCATTTACGTTCAAAATAACGCTGAAATCAAGCGTTTTGCTATGGGATTGCTCTCATTTACGTTCAAAATAACGCTGAAATCAAGCGTTTTGCTATGGGATTGCTCTCATTTACGTTCAAAATAACGCTGAAATCAAGCGTTTTGCTATGGGATTGCTCTCATTTACGTTCAAAATAACGCTGAAATCAAGCGTTTTGCTATGGGATTGCTCTCATTTACGTTCAAAATAACGCTGAAATCAAGCGTTTTGCTATGGGATTGCTCTCATTTCCGTTCAAAATAACGCTGAAATCAAGCGTTTTGCTATCGGATTGCTCTCATTTACGTTCAAAATAACACGCGTTTTGATAGCGGATTGTCTTCATTTCCGTTCAAAAGTGGACGATTAAATTCAGCTTAAAGACATCGGAATCGATTACTTTACAGTAAGAAAACGCTATCGGTAAAGAAGATGTAATCTTGAACTGTAAGCGTACTTTATCAGTTACGTAAAGGTAGCGGAATGTGTTTCTTTACATCGACTTTACGTGATCATGAAAAGTGGGCGTAAAGCTAAACTTTACGAAAAGTAAAGGTGATGTAAAGTAGTTTAAAGACTGCATTAAGCTAGCATAACGCAGGCTTTAAACTAAGATAAATCTCAATTTTTGTGCTGTGTAGTGGCTTGCCGTCAGATACCTAGAGGTGGGTCTGTTTTAGATCATGTTTGCAACCTGACCTCGATCTCTGACGTCACTTCCATTACTATTACTGAAACAATAAATACGTACATTTTATTTATTTGTAATTCATTTCTTAATATTTAACTTTTTCTGTTTTATTTATTTTACTTATTTACATATTTTGTTTTTATCCATGTATATATTTTTTGGTGTTCCGGGCATGTTCCGGGCATGTTCCAGGTGTTCCGGGCATGTTCCGTGTTTTACATACACCCCATTTTTAAGCTTTAGTCTGGGATAGGGTGTACATTTTTAAAAGGCTAATAAAGTAACTTCCTTCCTGTCCTCCACCGTCACTATGAAGCATTTTCTCGATTCTTCCTCTATTCCTCCAAAGACCCACTCTCCTTCTACCATATGGCCACGGTGATACTTTTGCCAATCTTACTCTCGTCGATTTGGACGCACAACTCGCGGCAAAACATGTCCCAATCGACTGCAGTATTTGGTCCAAGACCAAGCTGTTGCTTCATCTGCCATTGATCTAAACCTTGAGTCCACCAATACGTTAACTTCATGACTTCTTCGATAGTTAAGTTTGAATGTTCAAACCAACTGCCTTCTCTAATACTTCTCTCCATTCGTTTCTTGCCATGGGCTTTCCTTCTGCACTCCCATCGGTAACCGTCTCCACGATCTTGACAGGCGGTCCACGTCATCATTTCATTGCACCGATCACATAACGGACTTGAGGCAATCATCCCTTCTTGTTTTAGCCACTCTAAAGTGAAATCTCTGTTCCATAAGTAACTGTCCCGTAATTCATCGTACGTTAGAATTTTACTCTTGTTCTCATGACGAGCTTTACCCAGGTCAAGAATGCGGCACCCCGTTGGTTTTGAACATTGAAGTTCTGAAATCTAATGTATACGAGAGAGCGTTGCACACCTTTACGTGTTATAAGCCGTTTGTGTCAGCGACACGTTCAGCGTTTCGGATGATACAGGTCAAATGTTTATTATAAATAACTCAGAGTGATTAATTACAACGCCACTGTAGTATTCGATCTATTTCAGATGTAAGAAAAGTTTTACATACCACCCCTCCCCTTCACTTTTGACGTGTTGTGTTTTGTAAGCTTAACTTTTGATATATAGACTTGTGACTACTAGTAACGATTCTTTATTCTTTTCTTAGTTCCTTGTGTATGATTCATCTTTCCGTTCGATGAACAACTCTACACTACACACTCTCTCACACTCTCCGTTCCTGAACTCTCCGCGCCACGTGCAATTATGGTAATCACTCTTTTCGTGACGTCACAATCTCGGACACACTCCCCACCTTGACGAAGGTCAAAAAACGAACTAATTATTAACATGTATTAACGTTAATGTTCCTTTCATCTACGATAGTAATCGCAGATGAAACTGTATCTGTTTCTTGGTCAGCTTTCTCTTCAGGATGCTGTACTTGAACTTCTATTGGACACAATCTTGTTGGTGGGCGTTTCCATTCCACTTGATTTCATTTTCGAACATAGTTCCCTTGTTTCCAACTCAGACTTGATAAATGATAAGATCTTGTCGACATTCCAAGTGTCTTTTTTGTCAAGTTTGCGATTTATTTCCAATGTGATATCTGTCGGTATTTTGTTCATGATTATCGGTATCAGTAATGTTCCGTAGGTTTCACTTTGAACACCTGCCGTGCTCAGACTTCGTATGTTGACTTCAAGCTGATTATATAGCTCTCTTAGTTGAGTGGTATCCTTAGGGTTTTTAACTGCGGATAAATGTAATAGCTTGTCCATATAACTTGAAATAAGCACCTGTGGTTGAGCGAATCTGTCTTGTAGGATTTCCACGGCGTTTTTGAAGTTGTCTTTTGTGAGTGGAATTCCTTCTATGGATGCCGCCGCTTGACCAGACACACACCCTTTGAGATAATTAAATTTATCGATTTCTGATAAATATTCATTTTCATATACTGAGGTCTTAAAGCAATCTCAGAACGACTGCCAATCCGTAGGGTCACCACTAAAGGTTTTCAAAGTTAATTTTGGCAGCTGTATGGGGGTGGATTTTCTTTTCGTGTTTTGACTTGGAGAAGACGTGTTTTTCTCACTGGCGAGACATGTCTCCATCTTGGCTATGCATGTAAACACCACTTCGCTGAACGTCCTTGCCCCTTCTACTTCTTTATCAATGTCTCTTTCTTTGACTAATTCCAGAATAGAGTCATTGAGTCTGTTGATGGTTGATACCTTTTCCAGTAAGGAAGACTTGAGAACTGACAACTTTTGCTTCTGTTCGACTGTCCCACTAAATTGCTCGCATGCTTCCGTTATCTGTACGATGAGTTTCTCCGCGTACTTCTTGTGACCATCGCGCACTTTCGCACTTTCTTCTTTCGTTGAATAATTCTTTTCGAATTTCTTGACTTTATTTTGACTTACTTGACTGTCCCTTCCTAACTCCATGATGATTAGTTTATCTGAGATAAACTTCCGTTGAATAATTCTTTTCGAATTTCTTGACTTTATTTTGACTTACTTGACTGTCATCCGTTGAATAATTCTTGTAGAATTTCTTGACTTTGACTTACTTGACTGTCATCCGTTGAATATAATTCCCGTGTTGAATTTCTAGAGGCCTTTTGACTTACTTGACTGTCGCGAGGCATCCGGCTCGAAGGACCATGTTGTGTTTTGTAAGCTTAACTCTTGATATATAGACTTGTGACTACTAGTAACGATTCTTTATTCTTTTCTTAGTTCCTTGTGTATGATTCATCTTTCCGTTCGATGAACAACTCTACACTACACACTCTCTCACACTCTCTCCGTTCCTGAACTCTCCGCGCCACGTGCAATTATGGTAATCACTCTTTTCGTGACGTCACAATCTCGGACATGACGCGTAGCACGCGTAGACGCGTATCCACTTGAAGACAAGCCTCGTTCTATTTCAGATGTAAGAAAAGTTTTACATACCACCCCTCCCCTTCACTTTTGACGCGTAGCCACTTGAAGACAAGCCTCGTTCTATTTCAGATTTAAGAAACGTTTTACATACCACCCCTCCCCTTCACTTTTGACGCGTAGCCACTTGAAGACAAGCCTCGTTCTATTTCAGATGTAAGAAAAGTTTTACATACCACCCCTCCCCTTCACTTTTGACGCGTAGCCACTTGAAGACAAGCCTCGTTCTATTTCAGATTTAAGAAACGTTTTACATACCACCCCTCCCCTTCACTTTTGACGCGTAGACGCGTAGCCACTTGAAGACAAGCCTCGTTCTATTTCAGATGTAAGAAAAGTTTTACATACCACCCCTCCCCTTCACTTTTGACGCGTAGACGCGTAGCCACTTGAAGACAAGCCTCGTTCTATTTCAGATTTAAGAAACGTTTTACATACCACCCCTCCGCTTCACTTTTGACGCGTAGCCACTTGTAGTCAAGCCTCGTTCTATTTCAGATTTAAGAAACGTTTTACATACCACCCCTCCCCTTCACTTTTGACGCGTAGCCACTTGAAGACAAGCCTCGTTCTATTTCAGATTTAAGAAACGTTTTACATACCACCCCTCCCCTTCACTTTTGACGCGTAGACGCGTAGCCACTTGAAGACAAGCCTCGTTCTATTTCAGATGTAAGAAAAGTTTTACTTACCACCCCTCCCCTTCACTTTTGACTACTACTGAACTGATTGATGTTTCGTCGTTTTCAAAGCGCTCATTTTAGACAAGCCTCGTTCTATATAAGATTTCAGAAAGGTTTAAATACCAGCCCTCCCAATCTCATCGTGCAGCCGTCTGGTGCCACTAGGACGGTCTTCAAATTGCGGGGTATTCTGTAGTTACTCCACCGTTCGTACTCCTGTTTCGATTTCAGGGTATTTAGGCATCTTGTCTCTTCGAACGCTGTATACATATCCAAACTCGGACAATGCCGCTTGCAGATCTTTATTACTTACTTCGGTAAGTAATAAATCTTATTACTTACTTCGGTAAGTAATATATCTTGATGTACCTTCGTCTCGCGTCAGCGCTTGAGACAACTACAGGGAAACCATTAATGGTCATGGTTCCCAATTCCAAAATTACATCTACATGTTCATAGCATATGGGTATTTTGTCTGCGCATGCGCCAACACAGCATTGACCAGTGACGTCTGAACCATTTTACAGCTCGATAGTTCATTTTAAGGATATTTTGTAGGAGATCTACGCGTTTCTAAAGTTTAAACGTCATGAAAATTTACTCATTTTTAAAGACGATAAACACTTCTTCCCCTGGGTATTTCTTTGGCCGCTGTTATTTCTTTTGATGGCGAGATATTTTACATTGAAATGCGACTGTGGTGTTTGGAGTTGGATGTTCAGCGTTAATTATTTCTACAATCAAGTATTCTACAGCACTGGATTAACGCTTGGTAATTGTGATGACAGTAAACTTTTAGAATTTTAATGAAATGGTCTTTCAGGTGGACGCGATTTCGAGCTATGGCCCGGTGAATATGTAGAAGTGTTCAATTTATGTCGAACTTTAACGAGATATTTCTTGAAATTTTTACCGACCCCCAAGTTGGAGATAATTACCACAGCATTCATTCCTTTATATAATTTCAGTTTTTATAGTGAATGGGGCTTCAAAAAATGTATAGCTGTCAGATTTAATAGATTCTTCTCACCCTATACTCGGTATAATGGCGTAATTGATGTTTTGTGTTCTCGAAGCCATGGTTCTATCATATCTTCGTCTATTTCCTTATTCTAAGTCTTTGAAAGTATAAATGAGAGAACAGACTTTGCAGAAAAATTCGTTGTTAAGAAAATTAAAACTTGTTTCCACTGTTTTGCATTGCAATAGTTTTGCTTGCCATTTATGGGACTCGCGACGAGCAGAAATGTGGACTCCAAGCATTCAAGTCAAATTATCTTTCGATTTCTACCGACCCCCAAGCTGCTTAATGTTACGGAGGCGAAGATTATTCAATAGTCATTCCATTCATCACAAACTTTCAAAAAATGTATAGCTCCTGCTATGAATGTTCAAAGTGCATGTATACGGCGAAGACGGCAGCCATTGTCAGTTTAGCTTGTCATGTCTGGACCTCCCTCACCTTGCAATATGCAACTCATAATACATCGTAAATACTGGTTATGACAACTGCAGCATGCCTTCAGCATTGATAAAATAGAATCCATCATTTTAGAGTTGCATATGTTCATATAGACAAGCTATGAATGTTCAAAGTGCATGTATACGGCGAAGACGGCAGCCATTGTCAGTTTAGCTTGTCATGTCTGGACCTCCCTCACCTTGCAATATGCAACTCATAATACATCGTAAATACTGGTTATGACAACTGCAGCATGCCTTCAGCATTGATAAAATAGAATCCATCATTTTAGAGTTGCATATGTTCATATAGACAAGTTAATAAATAAATATATGAGAAAGAACTTTGCCATCTTGTTTGTTATTCCTGGTATTTAAATTAGCGCGGGATGGCGCGGGATATATGCGCGTGTCAGAGGGTCTTTGTGTTCATGTTGGCATTTCACGCATGCGCAGACAAAATGCCCATGTGCTCATGTTCATGGGATTCAAATGTTACCACAATAGACCTCTTTAGCTTGCATGCAAATTGCCCATTTCAAACCATGTGATGTAAACATGATATTCTCTGGAGAATTGTTCCTTTATATTTCTGAAATTTATTCGTTCATATTGAAAGGACTAATTCTCCAGAGAACACCATGTTTACATCACATGGTTCGAAATGGGCAATTTACATACGAAGCTAAAGAGGTCTATTGAATTGTCCTTATCCGTCTGGATGCACTTCACTGATCCCTCGTCGCATTCTGCTTCTCCGTATAGAAATTCAGCTACGTCAGATGGTGATACTTTGCCTGTGACATCATGCTCGGGCGCAAGCCTTACTGAGCATGCGCGTCGGTCTCCTGCTCCCATGTTCAAGTTGGATGGCATTCTCTTTTAAAGAAACTCTGCCGGCCAAGCCGAAGAGTCTTATGCCGTGTTTACACTTGAGCGCTCTAACAAGGTACAAATCCGAAAACTATTGTTTGTTGCGTGGTGACAAGGTTTTTAAAGGTTTTTATTGCGTCCAAATAAGAGAATAATAAATAATTACATGAGACTTAGGTGAGAGCAATAAATAAATTAATTATTTGAACCAAATAGGATGTTTATGTTTTCGTGCTGGTTATAGTATCATCTCCCCACTCTTATATGTCATCATTACGTCATAATTAATCTACTGCTCATCATTGTAATTTTTCCTGTAACCAGTTATTTTACTATGCCATTCACGGCCTCGTGCAGTAATTTTACTTGTTATCTAAATCCGTACAAATTACCAAATATGGTTTATCAAGCATCGATCTGTGGATGCGCAAGTTTACAAGGCGGTGCCACTGCGATTATAAGGCGGTGCCACTGCGATTATACATTCACGGTCAATCGGCAATTGCACCATTCTGCGATCTGCTTCGGTCCCATCAACTCTGACCATCGCACATATGATATGCATGTCGTCCGTCGCCTTAAGCCTGACGTAGTGATTCTTGAGATAGGAACAAATGACCTATCTTCCACCTCTCCTGAGGTTGTAGGATCCCAAATAGAAGAATTTGCCAGGTTTTTACAGCGTGAGCATTCAGTAAGCGTTGTTGGCGTATGCCAAGTAATCCCTCGTGGCCTTACGAGTACACACCCCTCGCAGTTCTTAAGCAAGGCCAATCTCTTAAATCGGTACCTCCGTGTTGTCCTAGAACCTTTACCTGGTATATTTCATTGGTCGCACCGTGATTTCAATCATCCTGCTAAGGATCTTTATTTAAGGGATGGAGTCCACCTCAACTCTACGGGCCAGTATTTTTTGTACCGTAGCTATCGAGGTGCAATTATAAGGGCATTAAGTTTGCTGCCGTTATACAATTGATTCACTTTTTATTTGATATATCCATGTTACGTTATATCACATGTTTATCTGTTGGGCTTTCGCTCTATTTTTGTTATGATTGACACTGATAAGTCCGAATCGGACTTTATCTCTGTTACTTGTTTTAATAGATCATGTGTCTCGTTAAATTGTTGAGATCTTGTTATCTCGTTAATGTTTGAGACTTTTGTCTCCATTATTGTTGCGACTGTGTTGTCGCGTTGTTGTTGAGACTTGCCATTAATTGCGTCGACAATTTTGTCTGACATGGCCTGTCTCTGGTTTGTATTTTGTTTGCCATACCACATAGTCTTCTTATACGTACCCTATCGGGTGTTGTCATTTGTTGCCGTTATTTTCTTCGATTTCTAGATCTACAATGCCACGGCGTTCTGTACGTTTAGAGAAACGCCCTCAATCACCACCAGCTGTGAGGTTATCAGGGGCATCAAAGCGACCTCGACGATCCCAATTGCAACAGGGGTTCCCAAGCCGCATCTGCCGAGTCGAGCCCACCGTCTTCAACCCTTAACATCGAGGAGCTGGTAGCACGTGTGGCCGATGAAGTAACAAAGCGTTTGGGTCGGCAATCTGGGTCAGCATCAGTCCCGATACAAGTACAACCAGCATCTGAGCCCGGCGTATCAGCAGACGTATCAGTGGGGTTAACGGAAGTCCAGCTTACATCGCCTGTCATCACACCCACCAATCCGACTATTCCCAATTCCGTGGTGCAACATCTCGTCGAAGGTGAGCCACAAAATTTGTTGCCATCCCAACCGTTTATATCAGTGGCTACGGATATCGATGCCAGAGTGTCGGATAAGCTCCGATCCAAAATCTGGGCTCACGAGTACATTGATTTTGGGTCATTATTGGTTAACCCGTTATCAAGCGATAAGTATCAGATCAGCGTTCAGAAATCCGACTCGGGGCTGGTTCCATCGTTATGCCTCGAACCGTTGTCAAAGCCTCGAAAAATCACAACTATCGATGCCTGGATTAGTGCATTTTATGTTTTTGTAGGCGTTTACACTAGTAAGTATCCTAGTGAGGCGCCTGTACTGATGAAATATGGGTCTCTGATTAGAGACTTGGCAGCCAGGGGCCAGAACTGGCGCTTTTACGACGAGAATTTTAGGTTCTTGAGGCAGACTCATGTTGCTTCTCTGCCCTGGGGCGCGATTAATAGCGAGTTGTGGCTGCGTTCACAATCGACTCCCTCAGTATTTAAGGCGGCCTCGGCGGCCTCGGTGGTCCCGCGATCGACAACCGGCGATTTTGTACCACACGGTTTCTGTTTTAAATTCCACAAAGGTCTTGCTTGCCCAGGTTGCAATTTCAAACATTCTTGCTACAAATGCGACGGCGAACACCGGGCCACATCTTGCAATTTTCGTCCCCAAAGCAGAGAGTCCAATTTTCGTCCCCAAGGCAGAGAGTCCTACAAACGGCCCCTGGCTGCCAAGCAGCACAGCCAGTCTTCCAACGCCAGTAAGAGCGCATAGATTACTACATTTGCTAAACGGTTACGATCCATCAACAGCTGATTTTCTGGTTTCTGGTTTCCTTCGGGGGTTCTCAATTAACTTTAAAGGGTCAATCTCGGAAACGGTATCTAAAAACTTGTCCTCGGCCTTAGAGCAACCTGATGTTGTAGATGTTAAGCTAACAAAGGAAATTGAGGCTAGTAGAATTGCGGGTCCTTTCGATCGTGTTCCTTTTCCTGAATTTCGTGTGTCACCGCTAGGGGTTGTTCCCAAGAAAAGTCCTGGCGAATTCAGACTAATTCACCACTTATCATACCCCAAGGGCTTCTCTATCAACGATGGAATAGACCCTGAGTATACACGCGTAACTTATGCTACCATAGAAGACGCAATTCGTTACATTAAAAAATTAGGACCCGGGTGCTTTCTTGCAAAAACCGATATTAAGAGTGCTTTCCGTATAATCCCTATTCACCCGAGTGAATATTATCTTTTGGGTATGGTATGGAACGACTTGTATTATTATGATCGGTGTATGCCCATGGGCTGTGCTAGCTCTTGTCGGACATTTGAAACCTTTAGCACAGCTGTTGAATGGATCGCCCGTAAAAAGTTGAATATTGATCTGATATTGCATCTGTTAGATGACTTTTTATTGATTGCTCCGTCTAAGGATATTGGTTCTAAGCAGCTGGATTTATTCTTGCAAATGTGCTCCTATCTCGGCATTCCCATAGCACCAGAGAAAACGTTTGGCCCAGCTACTACACTGTCATTTGCAGGCATTGAACTAGATACTATTCGTTCAGAGGCTCGTTTGCCACAGGATAAAATTGAGAAATGCACGGCTCTTATATCCGACTTTTTGCGTCGTAAAAAAGTCAGTTTAAAGGAGATTCAATCTTTGACTGGTCTCTTAAATTTTGCTTGTTCCGTCGTGAAACCGGGCCGTGCATTTCTTAGACGTTTAATTGATCTATCAATAGGATTAAGGTCAGTCCACCACTTCATTCGTATCACTAGGGAGGTTAAACAGGACCTCCAACTGTGGCTTTCCTTTTTGTCCCAATTCAACGGAAAGTCTTTTTTCCTCGATGATTTGTGGCTGACTTCTTCCAAGTTAAATCTGGTCACCGACGCTTCTGGCGCTTTAGGCTTCGGGGCTATTTTCGGCAACCAATGGTGCAATGGTGAATGGCCCGATAGCTGGAAGCATAGAAATATCGCTATTTTGGAATTCTATCCGATCGTCTTGAGTCTGTACCTGTGGGGTCACGAGATAAAGAACCGCTGCATTTTGTTTTTCACTGATAACGAAGCCCTCGTGTATGTCATTAACAAGCAATCGTGCAGAGATAAGGATCTCATGTTTTTCGTTCGTAAACTGGTTTTGATCTGCTTACGCAATAATATACTCTTCAGAGCGAAGCACGTGCCGGGTTCACGCAACAACTTAGCCGATGCTTTATCTCGCTTGCAGGTCCAGACTTTCAGACGTTTAGCACCCTTACACATGGATCGCTGCGCAACAGACATTCCTCTTCACTTGCAGCCTCAGAATTGGCAGCCATAGTGAGACAATTAGTGCAATCGAGTCTTCAGCCGTCGTCCTTGCCTACATACAAAAGGTCATGGCATTTATTTTACCAATTTTTTCATACTACTTTTCCAGGGGTCACTATACAACTTCCAATTTCACCACCAGATCTAGCACTTTTCATTGCTTACTTGTTTGATCGTAATTACGCTGCTTCGACTGTCAATACTTATATTTCGGCCATTAGTTACTCACATAAGCTTTTTGGAGTCCTTGACCCAAGCAAAACATTTTTCATTGTACAGATGTTGAAAGGCTATGGCAAGTTAGACTCAAGTCTTGACTGCAGGTTACCAATTACTATTCAAATTCTTCACAAGATTTTGAATTCTGCATCAAAATTCATCGCGTCTCCTTACGAGCTGTGCTTATTCCAGGCTATGTGTTCTCTAGCATTTTATGCTTTCCTACGCGTTGGGGAAATGACGGTTGGTAACAAACACGCTAGTAATACTAACCTAACACTCTGTAACGTTACTAAGCTGGTTAATGCCTCTAACGAGACAGTATCCTTAAAGGTCACATTCCTGACTTTTAAGCATAGCTACAACCGAACCCCATTCTCGTTGATCATAACTCGCCAGGATACACTATGCCCAGTACAGCTTATCCTTGACTACCTTGCGCTCAGGGGCAACGCCCCTGGGGCACTTTTTATTAAATCCGGTTTCCCTATCACAAGGAAATATTTCTGCGACCTGCTTGCCCTCGCCATAAAGCAATGTGGTCTTAATCCTGCTCGTTACAAAGGTCATAGTTTCCGCATAGGGGCTGCGTCTCATGCTGCCGGTCGAGGAATGTCAGATGCGCAGATACGAGTGTTGGGTAGGTGGAAGTCGAATGCCTTTTTGAAGTATATCCGAATACCTACGATGTCTGCTTAGATTTCACTTATGATCTACACAACTTTATATTCATAGTCACGTCATTTATTACAAGTCAGTATTTGTCATGCATCTGTGACTGAATAGCAAGGGCAGCAGTCATTGCATAAGAAATACTTCAGACTTTAATCGGCTAGTGTATTCAGTTGATTTCACTCTCTCATATCCGACTGATTTGCAAGGGCAGCAGTCGGTTATGATATATATATGTTTTCCATATAATCACTTAGTAGCAACTTTAAATGTTCGTGTTCGTTTCAGTGTTGCATTTCCTTTGGGTGGGGCAGCATCATAATTTATTATGATGCTTTTGGCGTTTCATTTGCCCTCACCTTTACTGGGCCCAATTGGTTTTGGTTACCATGACAACATTTGTAAATATTTAATTTGATATTCTGTATTAAAAGCGGCTTTGGGGGATTTTCCCCCTCAGCCATTATAACTCCATCGCCGAGTACTATCGTTCTTCCATAGTTTAGCCCAGTAAACGAGCTCATTCAATGCAACACTGAATTTAGTATAAAGATAAGGGGAAGCGTGAAAACATAAATTAATTATTTGAACCAAATAGGATGTTTATGTTTTCGTGCTGGTTATAGTATCATCTCCCCACTCTTATATGTCATCATTACGTCATAATTAATCTACTGCTCATCATTGTAATTTTTCCTGTAACCAGTTATTTTACTATGCCATTCACGGCCTCGTGCAGTAATTTTACTTGTTATCTAAATCCGTACAAATTACCAAATATGGTTTATCAAGCATCGATCTGTGGATGCGCAAGTTTACAAGGCGGTGCCACTGCGATTATACATTCACGGTCAATCGGCAATTGCACCATTCTGCGATCTGCTTCGGTCCCATCAACTCTGACCATCGCACATATGATATGCATGTCGTCCGTCGCCTTAAGCCTGACGTAGTGATTCTTGAGATAGGAACAAATGACCTATCTTCCACCTCTCCTGAGGTTGTAGGATCCCAAATAGAAGAATTTGCCAGGTTTTTACAGCGTGAGCATTCAGTAAGCGTTGTTGGCGTATGCCAAGTAATCCCTCGTGGCCTTACGAGTACACACCCCTCGCAGTTCTTAAGCAAGGCCAATCTCTTAAATCGGTACCTCCGTGTTGTCCTAGAACCTTTACCTGGTATATTTCATTGGTCGCACCGTGATTTCAATCATCCTGCTAAGGATCTTTATTTAAGGGATGGAGTCCACCTCAACTCTACGGGCCAGTATTTTTTGTACCGTAGCTATCGAGGTGCAATTATAAGGGCATTAAGTTTGCTGCCGTTATACAATTGATTCACTTTTTATTTGATATATCCATGTTACGTTATATCACATGTTTATCTGTTGGGCTTTCGCTCTATTTTTGTTATGATTGACACTGATAAGTCCGAATCGGACTTTATCTCTGTTACTTGTTTTAATAGATCATGTGTCTCGTTAAATTGTTGAGATCTTGTTATCTCGTTAATGTTTGAGACTTTTGTCTCCATTATTGTTGCGACTGTGTTGTCGCGTTGTTGTTGAGACTTGCCATTAATTGCGTCGACAATTTTGTCTGACATGGCCTGTCTCTGGTTTGTATTTTGTTTGCCATACCACATAGTCTTCTTATACGTACCCTATCGGGTGTTGTCATTTGTTGCCGTTATTTTCTTCGATTTCTAGATCTACAATGCCACGGCGTTCTGTACGTTTAGAGAAACGCCCTCAATCACCACCAGCTGTGAGGTTATCAGGGGCATCAAAGCGACCTCGACGATCCCAATTGCAACAGGGTTCCCAAGCCGCATCTGCCGAGTCGAGCCCACCGTCTTCAACCCTTAACATCGAGGAGCTGGTAGCACGTGTGGCCGATGAAGTAACAAAGCGTTTGGGTCGGCAATCTGGGTCAGCATCAGTCCCGATACAAGTACAACCAGCATCTGAGCCCGGCGTATCAGCAGACGTATCAGTGGGGTTAACGGAAGTCCAGCTTACATCGCCTGTCATCATCACACCCACCAATCCGACTATTCCCAATTCCGTGGTGCAACATCTCGTCGAAGGTGAGCCACAAAATTTGTTGCCATCCCAACCGTTTATATCAGTGGCTACGGATATCGATGCCAGAGTGTCGGATAAGCTCCGATCCAAAATCTGGGCTCACGAGTACATTGATTTTGGGTCATTATTGGTTAACCCGTTATCAAGCGATAAGTATCAGATCAGCGTTCAGAAATCCGACTCGGGGCTGGTTCCATCGTTATGCCTCGAACCGTTGTCAAAGCCTCGAAAAATCACAACTATCGATGCCTGGATTAGTGCATTTTATGTTTTTGTAGGCGTTTACACTAGTAAGTATCCTAGTGAGGCGCCTGTACTGATGAAATATGGGTCTCTGATTAGAGACTTGGCAGCCAGGGGCCAGAACTGGCGCTTTTACGACGAGAATTTTAGGTTCTTGAGGCAGACTCATGTTGCTTCTCTGCCCTGGGGCGCGATTAATAGCGAGTTGTTGTGGCTGCGTTCACAATCGACTCCCTCAGTATTTAAGGCGGCCTCGGCGGCCTCGGTGGTCCCGCGATCGACAACCGGCGATTTTGTACCACACGGTTTCTGTTTTAAATTCCACAAAGGTCTTGCTTGCCCAGGTTGCAATTTCAAACATTCTTGCTACAAATGCGACGGCGAACACCGGGCCACATCTTGCAATTTTCGTCCCCAAAGCAGAGAGTCCAATTTTCGTCCCCAAGGCAGAGAGTCCTACAAACGGCCCCTGGCTGCCAAGCAGCACAGCCAGTCTTCCAACGCCAGTAAGAGCGCATAGATTACTACATTTGCTAAACGGTTACGATCCATCAACAGCTGATTTTCTGGTTTCTGGTTTCCTTCGGGGGTTCTCAATTAACTTTAAAGGGTCAATCTCGGAAACGGTATCTAAAAACTTGTCCTCGGCCTTAGAGCAACCTGATGTTGTAGATGTTAAGCTAACAAAGGAAATTGAGGCTAGTAGAATTGCGGGTCCTTTCGATCGTGTTCCTTTTCCTGAATTTCGTGTGTCACCGCTAGGGGTTGTTCCCAAGAAAAGTCCTGGCGAATTCAGACTAATTCACCACTTATCATACCCCAAGGGCTTCTCTATCAACGATGGAATAGACCCTGAGTATACACGCGTAACTTATGCTACCATAGAAGACGCAATTCGTTACATTAAAAAATTAGGACCCGGGTGCTTTCTTGCAAAAACCGATATTAAGAGTGCTTTCCGTATAATCCCTATTCACCCGAGTGAATATTATCTTTTGGGTATGGTATGGAACGACTTGTATTATTATGATCGGTGTATGCCCATGGGCTGTGCTAGCTCTTGTCGGACATTTGAAACCTTTAGCACAGCTGTTGAATGGATCGCCCGTAAAAAGTTGAATATTGATCTGATATTGCATCTGTTAGATGACTTTTTATTGATTGCTCCGTCTAAGGATATTGGTTCTAAGCAGCTGGATTTATTCTTGCAAATGTGCTCCTATCTCGGCATTCCCATAGCACCAGAGAAAACGTTTGGCCCAGCTACTACACTGTCATTTGCAGGCATTGAACTAGATACTATTCGTTCAGAGGCTCGTTTGCCACAGGATAAAATTGAGAAATGCACGGCTCTTATATCCGACTTTTTGCGTCGTAAAAAAGTCAGTTTAAAGGAGATTCAATCTTTGACTGGTCTCTTAAATTTTGCTTGTTCCGTCGTGAAACCGGGCCGTGCATTTCTTAGACGTTTAATTGATCTATCAATAGGATTAAGGTCAGTCCACCACTTCATTCGTATCACTAGGGAGGTTAAACAGGACCTCCAACTGTGGCTTTCCTTTTTGTCCCAATTCAACGGAAAGTCTTTTTTCCTCGATGATTTGTGGCTGACTTCTTCCAAGTTAAATCTGGTCACCGACGCTTCTGGCGCTTTAGGCTTCGGGGCTATTTTCGGCAACCAATGGTGCAATGGTGAATGGCCCGATAGCTGGAAGCATAGAAATATCGCTATTTTGGAATTCTATCCGATCGTCTTGAGTCTGTACCTGTGGGGTCACGAGATAAAGAACCGCTGCATTTTGTTTTTCACTGATAACGAAGCCCTCGTGTATGTCATTAACAAGCAATCGTGCAGAGATAAGGATCTCATGTTTTTCGTTCGTAAACTGGTTTTGATCTGCTTACGCAATAATATACTCTTCAGAGCGAAGCACGTGCCGGGTTCACGCAACAACTTAGCCGATGCTTTATCTCGCTTGCAGGTCCAGACTTTCAGACGTTTAGCACCCTTACACATGGATCGCTGCGCAACAGACATTCCTCTTCACTTGCAGCCTCAGAATTGGCAGCCATAGTGAGACAATTAGTGCAATCGAGTCTTCAGCCGTCGTCCTTGCCTACATACAAAAGGTCATGGCATTTATTTTACCAATTTTTTCATACTACTTTTCCAGGGGTCACTATACAACTTCCAATTTCACCACCAGATCTAGCACTTTTCATTGCTTACTTGTTTGATCGTAATTACGCTGCTTCGACTGTCAATACTTATATTTCGGCCATTAGTTACTCACATAAGCTTTTTGGAGTCCTTGACCCAAGCAAAACATTTTTCATTGTACAGATGTTGAAAGGCTATGGCAAGTTAGACTCAAGTCTTGACTGCAGGTTACCAATTACTATTCAAATTCTTCACAAGATTTTGAATTCTGCATCAAAATTCATCGCGTCTCCTTACGAGCTGTGCTTATTCCAGGCTATGTGTTCTCTAGCATTTTATGCTTTCCTACGCGTTGGGGAAATGACGGTTGGTAACAAACACGCTAGTAATACTAACCTAACACTCTGTAACGTTACTAAGCTGGTTAATGCCTCTAACGAGACAGTATCCTTAAAGGTCACATTCCTGACTTTTAAGCATAGCTACAACCGAACCCCATTCTCGTTGATCATAACTCGCCAGGATACACTATGCCCAGTACAGCTTATCCTTGACTACCTTGCGCTCAGGGGCAACGCCCCTGGGGCACTTTTTATTAAATCCGGTTTCCCTATCACAAGGAAATATTTCTGCGACCTGCTTGCCCTCGCCATAAAGCAATGTGGTCTTAATCCTGCTCGTTACAAAGGTCATAGTTTCCGCATAGGGGCTGCGTCTCATGCTGCCGGTCGAGGAATGTCAGATGCGCAGATACGAGTGTTGGGTAGGTGGAAGTCGAATGCCTTTTTGAAGTATATCCGAATACCTACGATGTCTGCTTAGATTTCACTTATGATCTACACAACTTTATATTCATAGTCACGTCATTTATTACAAGTCAGTATTTGTCATGCATCTGTGACTGAATAGCAAGGGCAGCAGTCATTGCATAAGAAATACTTCAGACTTTAATCGGCTAGTGTATTCAGTTGATTTCACTCTCTCATATCCGACTGATTTGCAAGGGCAGCAGTCGGTTATGATATATATATGTTTTCCATATAATCACTTAGTAGCAACTTTAAATGTTCGTGTTCGTTCAGTGTTGCATTTCCTTTGGGTGGGGCAGCATCATAATTTATTATGATGCTTTTGGCGTTTCATTTGCCCTCACCTTTACTGGGCCCAATTGGTTTTGGTTACCATGACAACATTTGTAAATATTTAATTTGATATTCTGTATTAAAAGCGGCTTTGGGGGATTTTCCCCCTCAGCCATTATAACTCCATCGCCGAGTACTATCGTTCTTCCATAGTTTAGCCCAGTAAACGAGCTCATTCAATGCAACACTGAATTTAGTATAAAGATAAGGGGAAGCGTGAAAACATAAATTAATTATTTGAACCAAATAGGATGTTTATGTTTTCGTGCTGGTTATAGTATCATCTCCCCACTCTTATATGTCATCATTACGTCATAATTAATCTACTGCTCATCATTGTAATTTTTCCTGTAACCAGTTATTTTACTATGCCATTCACGGCCTCGTGCAGTAATTTTACTTGTTATCTAAATCCGTACAAATTACCAAATATGGTTTATCAAGCATCGATCTGTGGATGCGCAAGTTTACAAGGCGGTGCCACTGCGATTATACATTCACGGTCAATCGGCAATTGCACCATTCTGCGATCTGCTTCGGTCCCATCAACTCTGACCATCGCATCGCCCGCCACCTCCCCTTGCCATCCGCGGTTTGTTGCTAGCTAGGCGTTTCATTTGCCCTCACCTTTACTGGGCCCAATTGGTTTTGGTTACCATGACAACATTTGTAAATATTTAATTTGATATTCTGTATTAAAAGCGGCTTTGGGGGATTTTCCCCCTCAGCCATTATAACTCCATCGCCGAGTACTATCGTTCTTCCATAGTTTAGCCCAGTAAACGAGCTCATTCAATGCAACACTGAATTTAGTATAAAGATAAGGGGAAGCGTGAAAACATAAATTCTAAAATAACTAGATTTCAGTGTTTCTTGGTATAATTATTATTGTCACCACAGGGTTCCCGGCCCGCACCGGTATCTAGGAGTTTTCTCCCTGATACAGGCAGGCCGGGAGATCTATGGTGGCAATGTTTTATAAATTGATAATGTTATAATAATAATATTGCATACAAGGTTTCAATGTTTCTTGGTATATTTATTGTCATCGCAGGGTCCCCGGCCTTTTCCCGGTATCTAGGAGTTTTCTCCCGGATAAGGGAAGGCCAGGGGTTCCGTGGTGGCAATGTATTGTGGATTCAGATTGATATGGTGTGTTAAAATTCCATGATTTTTAAGGTATAGTGCTATGCACTGTATAATATTCAAACTGTGGCCTTTGGAGGCGCTAGATGCACTGTAAGTCCCAGACACGCGTGGGGACTCTCGCCCAACCACCCCCGGGAGGGTGAGGTCCTTCGTGGCCCAGCAGGGGGAGTAGGGAAGGAGATAGGCCCCACACGTGTCCGAGGGCGTTATAAGGACTGTAAGTCCTTTGGTTGTAAAAATAGAATGAGTAAGTGCCAAGGCACGTGTGTGGGACGCCTCTCCCCCTCTCCCATCTAAACTCCGGACTAACTGGGTCAGCCGGGGAGTGTCGGTGAGACAGGGGGGGGCACCAAAATAGACTAAAATTACCACAGGGAGCCCGATGGGCTCAACCTGTGTTTATAGCTTTGGTTATTGCTGCGAGCGAAGCGAGCAGCGAAACTAATCTTGGGTTACCTGTGTTTTATGTTGGGTTACCTGTGTTACAGATGCTGTCTCAAATCTCGATTTTCGATTTTGGAATCGAGATGATTCAGGAATTCCAGGAATTCGATATTCGAGTCGGTACTTATGACCTGCGGTTATCGCGAAGAAATTACATGCCATTTCCCTCGTGCACTCTCTCGCCGTCAGTCTTTTGGCTTTTCCTGACACGGGAATTTTCGCAGGACATAGGAATCAAGGTAATTACATGTTCCTTATGTCCAATCACACTTTAATCGTTGCTGGAAGTATTCATCAAGGTAACGAACGCTTTAGTGACGTTTCAAGAGGTAGACAATGTTGTTTTATGAGTTTTTCAGCGCTGTTATGTGCTCAGTTGTTGCCAGTTGCACAATGGTCTACCCAAACGATCGACGAAATCTTAACACAAGGAGATACGATGTACCTGGACGCTCTTGAAAACCATCTCATCCCAGATGCAGAAACAATATCGCTAAATTGTCTGCCTGTTACAGCTCGTTGTTCCATAGACATTACTGCCACAAGTACTATCAAACCGCCCATCGAGGCACAATCAACCAAACAATCACCCATTGTGGTGTCTGAAATTGAACTACCCAATGTGGTAGAGCCCATCGAGGCAAACCAATCAAACCAACCAAACCAATCGCTCATTGAAGCACAAACAAAATCAAATAATAACCAAACTTGGTCGATAATCCACAAAGATTTTTACCAAGGAAACGTTCACAGCGTAGAGCATGAAAACGAGGCTCCATACTTCACTTTATCTTCGGCATTGATGAATACTTTCACAAACAAGAAATATGCATTTATCATCTTGAAAGGCTATATTATGGCATTGATAAAGCACAGAGAATGTATTTATGTATTTGATTCTCATGCACGCAATTCTTTTGGTATGCCTGATACAAATGGTACTGCTGTTGTTATAAAATGTGCTGATATAAGTAAATTAGAAGAATATTTATGTTCACTTTCACTTGCTTTGTATGCTGAAGTATTTGAAATTGTGCCAGTTGAATTTCATATTCATAACAGTCAGCCTGAACGATCATGTAAAAGAAAACAATCAAATGAGACTGAAAGTCAAAAACAAAGAAGACTTGAAAAAGGCTAGAGATTATAAGAAAAGAAAAATATCAGAAGAAACTGAAATTGAGAAACAAACAAGGTTGGAGAAAGATAATAACTATCGCAAGAGAAAAAATGAGTTTAACAAACAATCTAGACTTCAAAAAACTAAACAACATAACAAAAGCAAATGTTCGAAGACAATTGCAAGCACCATAAATCAACAAAATTATTTGAAGGAATTTAATAATATTGAAAATGGTCCAATCCATGAACAGAATTGGTCAAAGTTTAATATGTCAAACTTCCACAATTCTATTGTCTTTTCTACTTTTCAATGCACTGTATGTAAAGAGGTTTGGCCATTAAAATCTAAACCTAGGTCATTAGATAGTTATGTCTGTTCACGATGTTCTAGGGATAGAAAATCTCCTAAGAAGTTTTCACTGGAAAATTCTATGATTCCTTCTCCAGTCCCAGCTCAGTTAAAAGGTTTGACTCAAATAGAAGAAATGCTTATTGCTCGTGCTCTTCCTATTATGAGAATTTATATAAAACCTGGTGGACAGAGAGGTTATTCTGGACATTGTATCAATTTACCACAAAATGTTAATGAACTTGCATTTTCATTGCCAAGATATCCAAAAGATATTTCTGTGATTATTGTGAAGATGAAAGGTAAAGACAATACATTTAAAGACGTGAATGTAAGAATAGTAGCAAAAAGTACTTGATGCCTTATTGTGGCTTACACAAAATAATCCTCATTATAAAAATGTACAAATAAATGCTGAGGCATTGGATAGTCTACCTTATGATGGAGTACCATTAGATTTATTGACTGTTGAAACTGAAAATAACAGCCTCTCTGATGCAATTGTTGAACATGACTTGGGTCCTCCTACTGATAATCCCACTGAAGACATAGTTTATAATGATTCTACTGAAATGAGTAGTTTCTTACCTGTTGGTGAACAACAACAGCAAGAAATTGACGTTGTAAGAACTCAACTCTCTGGTGGAGAGCCAATGTCTTGGCCCACTGTTGCAGATCAGCCATTAAATGAATATCAAACATCATATCTAGCTACTATGGCATTCCCTACATTATTCCCTAATGGTAAAGGGGATCCAACCAACCAAGCACTACTAAGAGATGTTCCTCTTCCAGAGAGAATTAAGCATCTTATGAAATTTGCAGAAAAGTGTGATGGCACATGGGTGTACCGTCAATGTTGTATTAGTTAATCATCATCACTCTGCTCTGTTGATGATGTTACATTCATTCTGCACTGTGATAACGTTTTGTTTATTTACCACTTAAAATAATCAACATTCTTATGTTGTGTTTTTAAATACATGTAGTCTACTGACTCATAACTCAATATACAGTTACCTGAATGGGGACCCAAAAATATACATATACACGCCCCTAGATGATCTTACACTGATAAACCATATATTTCCGGGCCTATAATATTGTATTTGGTCATAAATATGTCATTTTTGTGTTTATATGATATTACCACTCGCAACATTCACTTACATATGTAACGACTAGTATATTATTATTTATTGTCTGACCCGCAGGGATCAGAGACTGAACTCCACAGGTCCCGGGCCTCTACCCGTTACCTGACGTGCGTAACACGCTCAGTGAGGATTGGGTTACCTGTGGTAGCTATCCAAACCCTGAGGTAAGAGTTTGTCTAAAGGCCGGGCGACCCCGCGGGCGCTCAGACCACGCCCCAACAAATTAGGGGCGGGTGTCCCGCGAAAGTCGACCGATCCCCGGGGGGAGGGGAAGACACTGTCGGTTGTGTTATTTATTTATATGTTGATACTGAGGGTATCATCGTCGCGCATCGAACACAGGACATCGTCAATGCCCCATCGACGGTGCGCGGCGATGTGGCCCTCGGGGGTCAGCGATTCGTCCCCCCCTTATCCTGTTACGTATAATTGATTGAATGGATGAGACGACATCCCCCGGTGTGGAGGCTTACTGCTCAAAAACAAATTTATTACGTGAGGCCCATAGGGACCAAAACGTTAATTTAACTAGACGCTCTTCTAGCGTGAAGTCGGGCTTCTAAATGAAATGTAACCTATTTGAACTAAATTTAGATATCTTATAGTGCGATTAAAACGAGCTCGATAGAACTTGCTTTCCTTGCAATTTCAGTACTGCGATTTCACAAACTCAGCGAATCATGAATGACAATGACATAGTTTATTTGTTACCATAAATATATCCATACAAATGTAGAGAAGCTCATATTCACATTTCATACAAGAAACTAAGATTATCTAAAATATAGAATCCATGGGATTCTAGTAAGCTAGTTACCATAGTAACACGTCAAAAGTCGTATCTGGAATAATCCAATAACTTCTTGAACAACAGTTCAATTAACACGTGCGTCCAATATTCTAAGCCTAATTCACAAGTACAAATCTAATCTAATAAGTGTCAACAACAGCTGATATGTTTCCCAGCAAGATCTCAATAACAACTTTCAATAACAACTCTTATGTCTTGCGCAGTAGAGAACAAAGCACAAAGACACGTATCATGTTTACTAAGATAATAAGTTACAGAATTCGAGTCTTCAAACTCATGTAGTTTGATAACTATCGAAGTATACTCAGATTTCAGTATTTTGTTATTATCCAGATTCAAATTATTGTGGTTATTTGAAAACAAGACGACATAAACTTCCTCCAACAAGGTATATTCAGACTCGACCAGTCTCGTATTGATAAATCATGTTGTTAGAGCCTTCGGTGATTATCTTAGCGGCCGGCACAGGGCGCATGCGCTGTAGAACCCAGTATGCTTTCTGAGGTCGACGACGACGAACGCTTCTCATTTTTAGAGTCGGGTCTTCCACAGGAAGCCCGACTAATAAGGTAAGTCACCAAGTTAGTTTTATATAGTACGGTCCGCCTTTGAGCGGGACAGGCCGCTGTCCAGGAACAGCGTGGCCTCTTCCCGCTCAATAGGAGAGCCGTACAGGGAGGTGGCGATGGGAAGAACCCAGTCCCACACGGCTCGCACGAACGGGCAGGTGATAAACACGTCTTTCTGCGACTCCCTTCGCGCATGCGCATTCGCAGTGCAACGCCGGCAGTTGGGAGAGAAGCGAAAACGCATGTGACTGGTTAAGAAGAACGCTGTGCGTACAACTCTGTGTCGAATTTTCCACATCAAGTCACTCTCCCAGTTCGTACTTAGGCCCCCGTGAGTGTTGGTCCAGACCGTCGGCCAGGGGGTACCCTGACGCAGTCTGGCGTCCCACTCCCGTTCAGCCCGAGCACGAAAAGGAAGAGTCTTGATGAGTTCAGCATTAACGTTTTTAACAGTAATGCCGGTAAGGGGGGTGGTCTCGACCCTAAACTCCTGGACCGGGACCTGGGGCGGCGACCGGCATAAAGTTGCCTAAGCCAGTGCCACTCCGGCCTGATCGCGAGTCTACGGCTCGTCCAGTATCGGGCAAAGTGAACCCACTTTGCTTGCGATTCCGGATCGGCGATAGCCGTAATCCATTTCAGTTTCAAGGCTTGCGCCTTTACGGAAACGTGGCTCACGGCCAGGCCCCCCTCTCACAGGGTTGTACACACATATCCCTGCTTACTTGGGGTGTTTTGCCTGACCAGAAAAAATCCCAAATTAATTTGTTGATTTTCGTGACAATCGGGCCCGGCATCTGTAGCACAGTGGCTGTGTACCACAGCTTTCTGGTCCCGAGAGTATTAATTATGAGGGATTTTCCTTTTAACGAGAGCGTCCTGCCCTTCCAGAGATTAAGGATTTTCTCGAGTTTAACGACTCTTTGAGTCCAGTTAAACTAGCACCGACAGCGCGTTAAGAATATCATTACGGCTTCCTACTTACGAATACAAAACCCGCTATCCAATGTGGGATGAGTTGAGGTGTATCCTGCGCATGGCAGTGATGTCACAAGTACCTTTACAAGAAAGTTTTGTAATTTTCTTGTATTATTTGCTTGGAATTCGTGTAATACTGTTATAAATCAAGGTAAATTGGGATGGAGTTTTAGAAGTCGTTTATAAAACTCGAGCCCGTGTTTTATCGGCCATAAAGATCCTCGCCTACGGCGTTTTATAAACTTCACATAGAAGTGACGTCAGTTTCTCAATATCATTCATTGCAAGTTCGTGGCTAATTTACACGCATCAACATGGCGATTTTTTGGCGATTCAAGACACTGTTTCTTGTTCAAATGTTTTAATCATAATTAAGCTAAAAATGCAGTGCAGCAAGCCGTGTAGCGACGCGTTCACATTGAGAAACTGACGTCACAGTCTATTGTTCGCAGGGACACGATTTAGTAATGGCGGACGTATTTTTGCCTGTTTTGAGAGTGCAACATTTCACTCCTTTATTCTTATATCGACTTAAAAACAACTAAAACTAAAATGACTATTTTACGAATAAATCATTTATTTAGCACTTTAAAAACTCTGGAAAAACAGCGTTCAATCCGATTATTCTACTACCATTACAGATGCATTGTTGTGGGAAAAGGTTGAAAATGGACAGTAGGCCATCTTTCCCCATTGTGTATACAATGAAAGGCACCTTTGTGGGGGCGCTGTTCCATGGTAAGTGTGGAAATTGCAAGACCACATATTACCCTTGTTACAAAGTAACGAAGGGTCGAAGATAATAACATCTATTACGATCCTCATGCACAAGAGAATGCTGTCTTTCAAGTGACAACGCAAACAGTGTTTGACAGAGCTCTGTTGCAGCAAATTTGTATTGACATCTGGGTAAGAGGCTCAACTTTTCAATCAAGGGCGAAGGTGTACAATTTGACTTGTTCTGATATCGATCAAAAACGTTTGAGCCAGCTAGAGGAGTTTTCACGCAGCACAGATGACGATTGGAATCTAAATGAACAACGAGTAAATGATGCGTTTTTTTCTCTGAATTACAGTCGGCTACTATAACAGCAAAGGGACACTCCCAACTACAGATATGAGGTGTGAATATATGAAAACAAGTCGTCGACTTAACACGGAAGAATTGTGTGAAATGACGTGGAAAGACATTTGTTCCTTAAAGAATAGATGGATTCAGCATAAATGCATGACACCCGGTTGCTCAGAAGGATATGTTACGGTGGATGGCAACGAATATTTGAAGAGGTCGAAATGCGCACTTCCAATAGAAAAGGTTAAGTTATGGAAAGATCTGCCTGAAATATTCAAGTGCTGCACCAATTCGCCATTGACAGGCGGAAAGCACCAGTCACCATCAAAGTTTTGTTCACATCACCAAAGTCAGAATAACCCTGTTGAGATTGATGTCCAGCAGAGTTCATGACAGACAAGTCAGAAGCTCGATCACTATCAGAGGACTCGATGTCAGGACATGGGTGCAAGAAAAAGAAAAACGTTTCCTTGTTTTTCGAAACAACTGCTGGGATGCTGGCACTCATACGACCTTGTGGTATAGTTGTTAACATTGCTGAAATGTTTACCAGTGAATCATTAACTCAAGTGTTTTTGTTTATACTGCGAACATTTTCTCGTGATGTGGAGGATGTACAGAGGCTAAGATATCTTGGGTATGACCGAGCGTGTGGTTTAGTACCTTACCTCAACAATCAAACAAGAAATGGCAGTGCAGGAGCTAAGTTACTGCTGGAAAATGTGAAATTCTTAGTTGATATATTTCATACAGAATCGTGTGAGCAGGGATTCAAAAGGTTAAATAAATATCTTGAGCTCGCCAGAAAGATGACTCCGTATAAGCGAAATGTCTTATTCTGGTATGTAAATGATCGCTTTAATACAGATTTGGAAAATGGCTTGAAGAAAAGAGGACTGCTTTAAATAGATCGGACAGTTGCACATTGAAAAGAAAGTCATCACAATTGCTGTTTGAAAGCTAGAAAAGATACTTGCAGTAAAATAAACGTAGAAAAATAAGAGAAAAAGGACAGAAAGGGTTGAAGTTGAAAGAAAGACTGGCAGTAAAATATTATTGATATAGTTGTAAGTCAAGATAACAGAAGTTAGTTTGTCAGTTTGTCTGATTGTCAGTTACAGGAATTTCTTGTAACGTTTTGGTTTAGGAAGGTCAAATAATAGACCTATTACACATTCATTATACTGCTTGCAAGTGTAAATGTTGGCAGTAAAGCTTGATCTGATAACAATATACAAATAACTGCTTGCTTGAATATATTGCATGAGTGTCTTAGGTGATAAAAAGCAATTGAGTCCTCAAACTCCTCAGTAAAGAGATATCATCACTGAAAATCACGTCAGTTTCAGTTCTTCGGCGTCAATAATTGTTATATTCTGCAGATTTCAGTGGAATATCAAGGATTCAGTACCATGGAGATTGCGATACCTTCAGCCATGTGGTAGCCTCCTTAGCAGCCGCCCTTAGTTTCGTGACGCAAGGCTCCCAGATATTTTTAATATCTTCGTTATTTGGATCATATAGACACAACTAGACACAACTAGACACAACTAGACACTAGACAGTCAATAGATGTCTATTGTGTATACATAGACATAAATAGACATCTATTGGCTGTCTAAGTGTCTATTTGTGTCTATGAATCAAAGAACGAAGATACAAAGTGTCTATTCTGTCTATTGTGTCTATTTATTTCTATGTATACACAATAAACATCTATTGACTGTCTGTCTATTTGTGTCTATTCTTGATGGTAGTGTCTATTGACACTCATGTCTATATATAGCTAATTGCATAATCGTTGTCGTTTTCGGCCGGTGACTTCGGAGCGCGGACAAAAAAACCGCTGGATCCTCGAGCATTAGAAGCTGATACCGCAAGGATGGATGGGAAATCAGTTCATGAGCCAAATTACATGCAGATATATATTCAATGTTCTCGTAGTTTTGAAGGAATATGAGCTATTTAACTAAGATCCTACAAGTCTGGATAAAAAGGTCGATGATTTGACGGTGTTATTTGAGAGTTTTAATTTCTCAGAATTCCTTGTGGTCGTAGCTTTCATGATTTTCGACCCGACAACGATTATGCAATTAGCTCAATAGCTAATTGCATAATCGTTGTCGGGTTGAAAATCATAAATCATAGAAGCTGAGACCGCAAAGATGGATGGGAAATCAGTTCATGAGCTACATTACATACAGATATATCAGGAGCCCATAAGTACGAGCCTCCATCTACCATAATGGGTTTGTGAGACGACCTGTGACCGGATCAGGCTATTTTTAGAACACCTTTTCCCGCGAAATAATCATCAACCAATAGCAATACCCCATGGGAATTAAACAGAGCCAATCAGCATCAATGAGATAGATGATTTGTGTTTATTTGTGAAATATGAACAAAATAGCGGGCGAAGAAATTGGCGAAATTGAAGACACTGAAAGTGAAGAGAGCGAAAATGATAGTGATAGTTACAGTGACTCTTTTGCAGAGTTTAGTACTTCATCGGAAAGTGACCAAAAGTCTTCAAGTTTGTGTTCTGTTTCTCAAGGAACTAATAAAACATCAAATAGTAAACCTACCAAGCCAAAAGCTAGAAACTCCGTAACAAAGCCGAAATAAAAAATCCCTGGTGTTAAAATTTAGCTGGAAAACTGGTGTTCTAAAAATAGCCTGATCCGGTCACAGGTCGTCTCACGAATACATCTCCGGATGGAGGCTCCTACTTATGGGCTCCTGGATATATTCAATGTTCTCGTAGTTTTGAAGGTATATGAGCTATTTAACTAAGATCCTACAAGTCTGGATAAAAAGGTCGATGATTTGACAGTGTTATTTGAGAGTTTTAATTTCCCAGAATTCCTTTTGGTCATAGCTTTCATGATTTTCAACCCGACAACGATTATGCAATTAGCTATATACAAAATAGACTCTCACAATATACATTTGTCTATTGCGTTATCGCACCTTAGTGGATTTCTTTCACGTAATTACATTCAGTGCTAATTATAGATTCGTGACGAAGTGCCGATTTGGTGAAAATACTGGGAACGTTTAGTCCTCTCCACGGGACACTATTTGCTGGCCGCCAGTAAAATTTAGATATGATAAATTGGAAAGGTATAAGCTTGACTATGATTCAATTTTTATGCTAAAACTTTGTGTGCCGGAAAGCATTTAGCTACCTTCAATTTGCTCTAAAATAGCCTTCTGATTTTTGTGGCTACTGTTGCTTAGCAACGAAGCCACTATGCCATCGAGTGTGTAAGTCCGTAATGTAACAATAGAATCTTCGGATAGAGTTCGGGGCCAATCATGAATCGAGGGTTATTAGTCGAGCGAGCGGATGTAGGCGGTCGACAATCGATCGACGTACGACTTCGACAATTCGGATTGTCGACATTCTCATTGATTGATGGAAACATCGAAGCTACGTTTCGGAGTTTCCATGTGGTCGCCATTACTCCAGAACATACCAAAGACCAGTGACAAACAGGAGGACGTCCATTGACGAAGCGTTTTGCTTTGCAGCGAAATAATTTCATATCAACGAATATCAAAGAGTTTAACTGGGCAATACACTAAACCAAGACTAAACCAATACACTAAACACGGCTTCCTAAAAAAGCGGCTGTATTCGCAGGCTAACGGCTGCCAGGAAGACTAGTAAATCGTGTATGTGAATTCATTTCCTAACTTTGCAATGTTCTTACGTAGATGAACAACGAAACATGAGCCTGGGAGTGTCGGCGAGTCGTTGACAACCAGCGAACATGAATAACGAATAACTTTATATGATTGGCTATAAAATAGCTTGGGTAAGCAGCCGTGTCTGAGTAGCCTGTGAACAGGCTCTCCAAGGCTATGTCTGAGGGGAGAGAGCGTTGCGTGATGACACTTAGCACGGTAGACTTTCTCAAAGTCCGTTTTCCCTCTTTTTCCTATCTCTCGGAAGGCTTAAGCGAGTGAAAAAGTTCCAGTGTTTTTTTTTAAATCGAGTGAAAAGAAGCCCGTAACTTTGCATAAAAAATACGGAAACTACTAAAGTTAATAAACAACAGAGCTTGTTATTCTGTAATCTGAACATCAAAACAATAATAACTTGGAAATTATATTTCAAGCAAACAACGCTTCAGCCTTGTTGGACTTAAGAAAAAACTTTCTTCGATAATCTGGGTCATTAAAATGTTTTCCAAGCAGAGCACACAGATAGTTTTAAACATTTTGACAACTGCTGGTAATCTTCAAACACGCGATAACATTACGTCATAAAAAAGTTCGCGCCAGTTTTATGCAAATTAAATTCGATATTCTGCAGGCGGAACAAGTCGATCACTCGCGACTTCGTCGCTCGCTCATTCTCGCCACTTCGTCGCTCGCTATCAGAATAAAAAGTGTGGTCGACTTGTGGCAAGTCTATTAGCACGGCTGCGAGGGAGACTATAGTTAACCAGGATTGACAATAACTTCACTCAGTTTGAAGACCTTGTTAGACGATATTGGGGATTGTTAGTTTGTTTTTAAAAACTCTGAATTCGATCCAACATCACCTAACATTGTTTTCTGGCAGGAGGGAGGTGGGACTCAGGGTAAAAAAATACCCTCGCCTCTACCAATTTTTTTTTTAAATGGGCGTAGCCGGTGGCGTGCTTTTCACAAACATCCTAAAGGATAGTGAGATTGTAGTACGATGCGGTTTTCACACTGATCTCAGTACACTTTAATAATAATAACAGTTTTATCTTGACTACTAGACAAGGTCAATCAAAAACACCTGCAGTTCTCTTTTTACTCCTATTATTAATATGAGCATGTGATATTTAATATAATTCTGAACTTTATTACTAACAGTAGCCACATGCAGTCCTAGACTGCCTATTTTTTAATTGTGGCAAAAACAAAGTTTTTAAATTAATCGTCCTGTGGCTTTTCGAGACTGTTTAAACACGAAGTTCCGGTATAAAAGGACGCTGCCCAGGGGTACAACAATACATTTGTTTAATCAATCATTGTTAGTCCCATATTCATGTGCATGTTCATGTAGTGATACAAAGATTAACTAGACGCTTGGTTCAAGCGCACACTCGTGCCCTGGTGCAATTGAGTACTTGAGGTACACTGTATCATGAACGATCAAAAGATCAGTAAAATTTATTGCTTTTTCTTTTTGAGTGGTAATCACAGGTATAGCCCAAGCTGACTGTTTGTGTTGAATGTATGTGTTTCTTTGGTAATATTAATTCACTTGCATCATTATTTATTATAGTTATAAAATATATTGGCATGCTCATAAATAGCATCTAATGTAACCGGTTTCCAATAACCACAAGACAGGACAATAGAAAAACATATACAGTAAACTGAAATGACACAACACTGTTTATTCTGACCATTATGCATGTTACCATGGTTGTCGAGAACAGCACATACATTTGTACCAACATTTTCAGTAACACTTGAAACACAGTCATTTTGTTTATCAATGTGTATACCTTTAAGCTCAAATAAAACATCAATTGTATATATAGATTGGAAGTATTCCTTTAAATCATTTAATGTATCGGTCTCCAGTAATACACAAGTCCCTTGACTATGGGGCATGCCAAATGAATCTCTAGCATGGGAATCAAATATTTTGAAACTACCTTCTACAGTACAATAAATACCGACTGTTACACATCCTATTGTCAATAGAAAAGAATTAAAGGTTTCTTCTATTAAAGATTGTAAAGCATGTTCTAGTGGCATGGAGTATATAAAGCCTTCAATTGAAGAATCACCGTGCAATCTTCCTGTATAACTTTCACTGTACTGAAGTTGATAATTACAGTCATATACTGTTATCATTGTGGGTAATTCTGTTAACATTAAATAAGACTGATGACATAATCTTGATAAGGTAGAGTACAACTCATTACCAATATTCATGATTTGAATCAAGTCACTTGATGATGCAATTGATTTTGTATCCTTGTAAATAAGAGCACAAAGTCATCGCTGTACATTGCTGTCCTGCATTTTGACCAAATACTGGCACATTACCTTGGTAATAAGGTGCATGGATTGTCTTACTAGGACTAATGGTAGAACCAGGTTTTTTTCTATATCTCTACAAAGGCAGAAATGGCAATAATTAAGTCTGTGATTGAGACTCTTATAAACAGGTAGTTGTAAATTACAATAATTATTGGAAGCTTGATTATTTCTCACAGGCTTTGTATTTGTTTTATTGAGTGCTGTATTACATGTAGATGTCTTCCCTTTCATATTATGTGGATGTTTTCTTGGTTTACATAGACACCTTTTGTCTTCATCACTGTATAACTTACTTCCAAGATTGAATGTGTGAATATATTGATGGTCTCTTGATCATTTGAGTACATTTTTTGCAATGTATTTTCTTTCGAGCCTCCTTATTTTTCTGCTTTTATATAAAGCACGTGTAAGTCGCCTACTGATATTCTGCTCGGTTCTCTATCACGAACTGCATGGTAATTTAATGGTAATTGGTAGTTGTATCTACTAACAGTAACATCATAGTAGTTGTATTTAATACGGTTATAGAGTGCAAACCATATGTCCATGAAACAGTACTAACTAATTAGTACTAAATAGCACTAATGAAACAATAGAAAACAATGGAGATAACACTATTTAGGCCACTACTAAATAGCGTTATGAGTTATGAGTTATGAAGTTATATGAAGTTATTGTTTCGAAGTTAGACCAATGTACGAAGTTGCAAATTTCTATTTTTAAAATCCTATAGCTGTTACAAAGAGTACAACAGAGTACAATACTTGTATGTTTTGTGGATCAGCAAGGATAATGCCAATCAATACGAGAAATGTCACACAAGTTGTAGCATGCGTAGCAGCTTTAATCACTGCAAATACTATACAAGTATAGAGATCAGTCAATTGCAATGGAATGATATTCTATCAATAATAATAATAATAATAATATTAATAATAATGATGATGATGATAATAATAATACTAATAATAATACTAATAATAATACTAATAATAATAATAATAATAATATTAGTTGTCCAGTTATGAGTTATGAAGTTATATGAAGTTGTTGTTTCGAAATGCACTATGAGCGATTTGAATGAAGTCAGCGAAAGGTCTCTGGGAATCAACCTTTTTTGAAATAGCTGTATAAAATGCCAGAACAGTAAAGAAAGGGAGGGAGGGGTGGGATGGGATGGGATTGGGAGGGTAGAGAGTTTTATCCGCAAAGGCTTATAACTCTTATTGTGGATCAGTATTGATCTCGGATTTAAAATATAAATCTAGACCCATACCGACTAAGTTCATTATGGGGTCCGGATCAGATCACCAGCTGGTCACAAGGTTAGCTAACCAATGGGTGTCTAACAGGATACTCATTAGATGCCATCCGCTGTCGGATTTTAGAGCATTCATAAATTATAATATTAGATATAACATCTCGCAAGATGTAACACTAACATAGCCAGACACCAAAAACTATCACTGTTGCGGGCTTGGAGAAGTGTCCCGTTAGAATCGAAAGAGCGAAAATATAACAAAGCTGTTCAGTTATAAATAAAACGAGACTTTTTTTGAAACTTATGTGTTCCCAATTAGCATGTATGCTAAATACGTTTGACACATGAATAAAGTTCATCATTATTATTATCATATGACCCGTACGGCCCTGCTCGCGCGCTCTTAATAAAACCATTGGGAAAACGTCACGTGGTAAGGGCAGGACGTGTTGACGTACCCGGTCCGGAAAAAGCCGTCCGGCCCTGCTTGATTTTTGTCAGGAGATTTTTTATCCTTTTTTTGCAGCAAAATTATTTTTTTAAATGTGAACAACAAAAGTGAACAACAAATTTTTTTTTTCGTTGATAAAATGTTTTGATTGGTTCTTCTAGCGTAATCGCGCGTTTGTGTTCTTGAATGATGCTTAGTACCAAAATGGTCCATATGAAATGGTCATATGATAAAATGCTTATTGAATGAGTTAGGTCGGGCCGGGCGATTTTATATTTTACGCCCACTTCAAGATGGCGGATATGGCCGAGATGGCCTGGAATCTACTAATATGAGCAGCTCAACTTCCGGTGAATCGTCTTCGTATTTGCTTCGAGTTCACATAGAGCAATTCTTGGCAATTTCTTTGTTGGCTAAACTGCAATTGCAATAAATGTTGAAGGTTATACATATTTGGCGGAGAAATCGTGTCAAACAAGCCGCAATTTAGTCTCCCTCGCATCCGTTCTTAGTTCCGTCACGCAACGCGCTCGCAACACAAACGGCTGCTAACATGAGCCAAACATTCCATTCCCGAAGCTAAGCCTATCACGGCTCTAGTTGCAAAATCGAAAACTATTTCGCGCTGTTAGCTTTGAAGCATGACAACAACATGGCGGCTTACCGAAGAAGCGTTCGTTTCAGGAGAAAGCAAATTCAAGATTAAGGAATTCAATCTACACCAGAAGACAGCCATACGGACTTTTATCGAAGATGAGAGAGATGTGTTTGTAAATCTTCCAACAGGCTTTGGAAAATCGCTTGTATTTCAAGCTTTACCTTTTATTTTTTCGGGTATTACCGGAAACTAGCACTGGAGTAAAAACAGTACTCGAAGTAGGCATTTCAGATAAGGTTCGTAGATTACAGCTATCGTACAAAGGGGTATGATATACTGTTCTGTAGACGGATCAGAGTCTGTAGAAGAACGAAGCGAAGAAGTAGAAATGGCAGAATCATAAAACTGAAGTGATTTAGCAGCTCTGGAATTTCCTCTTATAGGTGACAAACCGTCGGTCGCGAACGCTGTGGTTCCCTCTCTAGCTGTTCTTTTGAACGTCGTATTCTCTTGGTCCTTAAATTTTGTCTTTTAAAACTTTCTCCTTGATGCTTACAAGTTTTTCTGATGATCTTTTGAACTTCAAAAGAAGTTGGTAACACACGCGTTCTTGCAAACGAATAAGTCGTCACTTTGTGAGAATTTGCTTACTTCAACATCGATGGCAGCACTGAGAAGACCCGAAATATTTACATAGCTTTTTCCGAAAATAAAGATTTTGTTATTTGGAAAACACAATGTCGAGCAGAGATAGCATTTTCCCCCTCTTTCGGTCACTTTCAGTCTGGGGGTTTCATTCATGCTCCACGAAATCTAAGCCATGCCGTAGTTACACACATCTCAAACATGTCAATTTCAACTAGGATCAATGTTTAGTTTTATTTCGCGGGAATTTGACGTCATATCTGAATTCTGATTGGTTTTGATAGAACAATACCATTCAACTGATTGGCTGAGCTCAGCTGAGCTTCAACAAAGGGAATGGAATGTTTGGCTCATGTTAGCAGCCGTTTGTGTTGCGAGCGCGTTGCGTGACGGAACTAAGAACGGATGCGAGGGAGACTAGCCGCAATTGTATGTATTTATTGTCTGAAATAAAACTATCCAATGGTGATGAAGTTGGAGCTTATTTTCATTCACTTACTGCATGGCTATCTAACGGATTGTTCCCCTCAAAACACTTTAAAGAAGATCCAGCTTGATGTGAAAGTTTCTACTCATCGATCACTGCGGTAAAACGCTTGCTTTTTAGTGGGCGTAAAGTGTGAGCTCACTTCGCATTTTACGCCCACTAAAAAGCAAGCGTTTTACCGCAGTGATCGATGAGTAGAAACTTTCAAATAAAGCTGGATCTTTTTAAAAGTGTTTTGAGGGGAACAATCCGTTGGATAGCCAGTAAGTAAATGAAAATATGGAGTGGCTATTCGTACGGTAACCGTACGCCGACTCTGATCTTGTTATTCGTACCGTTGAGTCGATTATTTCTATGATTTTATGAAAAGTTGAAGAAACGTATTGAATCCAAACTATCCTATCTTTGTTTTAAAAGACGTACAAAGCGATTCAGAACAGCTTGATACATTTCGATGCCAAGTTTTGGTTTACGCTGGGCACAGTATACGAGACTGAATAAATTTAATTCTGGCGTGACACATCAGACTGCCGTACGCCGAATCTCATTTGTTATTCGTATCAGGAGTCGAATTTTTCCACGATAAAGCGTGTTTTATCTTATGCCGCTGTCTTGATGATTAGTTGTCTTACAATACTTACCGCTTTTATGACTTCGCATTGGCATTTAAAATTCTACTCGCGTACGAATACGGTAGCAAATGAGAGTCGAAAATAAAGCTCCAACTTTATCACAATGGATCGTTTTATTTCAGACAATAAATACATACAATTGCGGATTGTTGGAACGATTTATCCCCCAAATATGTATAACCTTCAACATTTATCGAAGAAAACAAAGAAAATGACGAGAATACTGAACTTTATGTGCAAATAATACGATTCCCCGGAAGTTGAGCTGCTCATATTAGTAGATTCCAGGCCATCTCGGAAATATATCCGCCATCTTGAAGTGGGCGTAAAATATAAAATCGCTCGGGCCGGACGGGAAAATATTTGGCTCTCGGTCATTCTGTACGGACCTCGCGCGTACTTCCATGACCTCGAGCCAAATATTTTCCCGTCGGGCCCTCCCACTCATTCAATTCAATAAGTACATATTATTATTATTATTATTATTATTATTATTATTATTATTATTATTATTATTATTATTATTTATTATTATTATTATTATTATTATTATTATTATTATTATTATTATTATTATTATTATTATTATTATTATTATTATTATTATTATAGGTAATAGCATGGTTTGTAGTGATATTTGGGATAAATACCACGAGTGATATTTCAAAATTGTTAACAAAATTTCACGAGCCTCTGGCGAGTGAAATTTGTGACAATTTTGAAATATCACGAGTGGTATTTATCCCAAATATCACGTACAAAACATGCTATTAAATGTTTATAATATGACCTAAGAAAATACTGCAATTTCGATCAGTTTGTCTGTAGTTTTACCATGAACTAATGGAAAATGCTCTCAAGTAAATTATTTTCATAGAAAAAAACGTTCATAAATTAGATAACAAATGAAGAAAACAGAAACAAGAGGTTTCTAAAGCTTTATTTGTACCTTTTTCAGCAATAATTCTTAATTCACTTCTCGATCTAAAGCAGGAAAACCTTTACTTTAGCACGATCAACAGTCGATCGTTTCTCGCTGATTTTTGCAGTCTCAGCCAAAGAAAACCTTCCTGATTTGTCAACAATATATCCATGTTGATGTACTTTTTCAATTTGTTGTTCTTGAGATTTGTTTCTAGGTATATTTCAGCTTTTTTAGCGAGAAAAACTCTGTCGGGTTTATCCGCCATCTTGGATTTGAATGTCATACTTGGTGCTCAAACAATGGTTACCATGGTGATTTTGAAATACCACTCCTGAGAGCTTGAAATACCACTATTACGCTGAAATACCACTCCTCTCAGCCAATCGAATTGCAGGATTTTCTTAGGTCATATTATTATTATTATTATTATTATTTTTATTATTTTTATTTATTTATTTATTTATTTATTTATTTTATTTTTTTTTTTTTTTTTTTTTTTATTTTTTGATTTTTTGATTTTTGATTTATTTATTTTTTTTAAATTAAAATAATATAATAATTAACTTTATTCCTCAAAACAAATTACAAATAAGAGATAGAAAAATAGATATAAATCCTTATTTACAAAATTTAAAATGATCGCTTGGATTGTTATTATTATTATTATTGTTGTTATTATTATTATTATTATTATCATTATTATTATTATTATTATTATTATCATTATTATTATTATTATTATTATTATTGATAGAATATCATTCCATTGCAATTGACTGATCTCTATACTTGTATAGTATTTGCAGTGATTAAAGCTGCTACGCATGCTACAACTTGCGTGACATTTCTCGTATTGATTGACATTATCCTTGCAGATCCACAAAACATACAAGTATTGTACTCTTTTGTACTCTTTGTAACAGCTATAGGATTTTAAAAATAGAAATTTGCAACTTCGTACATTGGTCTAACTTCGAAACAATAACTTCATATAACTTCATAACTCATAACGCTATTTAGTAGTGGCCCACTATTTAGTACTATTTAGTATTAGTAGAATTACACAGGTGATTATAGAAAATCAAGCGCGCTGATTGGTCGAGAACTTCGGACTATTTCTCGATAGTTACCTACAGCATTTTGACAAAATGGCTGCCAGCTTTTGAAATATGAAATAAAAATGTATTTTCTTTAAAATGCTTATTTATTTTTATTTCTTCAAATAATCACCTGTGTAATTCTACTAAAACAATTAGTCACCTCAGGCTCAGTGAATAGCAGTGATAATAACCTCGACTTCGTCTCGGTTATTATTCACCGATATTCACCTCGCCTTTGGTGACTAATTGTTAAATAGTACTATTTCACGGACATATGATTTGCACTCTAATAAATAAACTTTGCATATCGTGATCTACATGTTTTTATTGATATAAACTCTGAATCCTTCTCATCAGTATTGACAGATAATTCGCTTGCAGTTTCTCAAATATATCACAATCATAACATATATGTAGGTAGGTAGAACAGCAATAGCAAGCATAAACTTGTATGACAACAATACTAACAGTAACAGTCATGACACAAATAATGCAAAGTAAAGTCCACTTCACCTTATGTTAGATATATACCTGACAGTCCTGTGTTTAGAAATTTTTGTCGGTAAACATCGTGGGTTGCTTTCACTTTCAGGATTGTAGTTCATAAATATACAACAGTTTAACTTCAAGTTTGTATAATAAAGGCTTTCATTCATAACATATTGATCGTAATTTATAACTTTGGCATTGTTTATAACTTTGGCCCCAACTTTGGCATTTGCTTTCATGGCTTTCAAGGCTTTCATAACATGTTGATCGAGTATAACTTTGGCTTTCGTGGCATTCAAGTCTTTCATGGCATTCGTGGCTTTCATGTGTTTGCGGAACAATCCATATTTCCGAAAACGCTCAACGTCTTTTAGTGTAGATTTACCGCGAACTGTGTGTGCATTTGTAAGCATTTCAAGCGTAAAGAGGAAAAAACAAAAGACGAATACCTTCACCGTCTTCACTTGACTTTCTTCGTACAACGTCGATCGCTGCAACCTCATGGTCAGTCTCGTGGTCTCGTTCCCAGTCCCAGTCCCAGTCCCACTCGAATGCAGATTTGCGACCAACGGGAACAAAAAAAAATGGATCTGTATTTTATACCTCGTGCCGCGGCCTACGGCCTGGGCACGAGTAATTAGCAAAGGTATTGTCTTATCCCTGGGTAGGCTCCTTTTATACCGGAACTTCGTATTTAAGATCGGCAAAATTTGCATTTTTACTCGTGCCCAGGCCTAAGGCCGGCACGAGTTTAAGATTACTGGCCGTATTTTTTTTTTGGTACCGGTCGCAAATCTGCAATCGAGTGGGACTGGGAACTAGACCATGAAATCCAAAATGGCGTTGCAAGACACAATGGAAGGCTTAATGTGGAATTTTTCGAGGGAATTCTCGCACTTTTCACTCGTCAGAGTGTTCAGTGTGTTGTCAAATACGAGAAGATCTTCAAACTTGATATCGTCACCCTTCCATTTCGTGAGGGAGCTGTCAGAAGAACGAAGAGATGGCTTCGTTCGCGATCGCTCGAACATGCCCGCTAACGGCTAAGGGCTGATATTCGCGAACTGAAACAGAGACACATGGAAGTCTTGAAAGCTTTTATCAGTTACATGTATACCAACTTGAAGTTAAACTGTTGCATTGCAAAGAAAATCATTACAAAATTAACCTGGATTTTCGGCAGTTGACAGCAACGACTACGACCCGTGTAGTAAGCTTATGTGAATGTCATGGCTCTAGTCTAGACGTGAGCGTGAACTCCAAGCAACTCGAGGTCCTCAAGCAGAATTCTACCCTGCGAGCAGCATTTTTTGTCTACTCGCTCAGGAAGGTAAATACCTGTGAAAAAGTTACGTCTCTCAGAAATTTTATCGCTGAGTTTATAAATAAAAACTACAGTTGATTTTCAAAGGTTTTAGCACTTTCTGAAATAGTTCCCTAAGTATGTTTTATTCGATTTTGTTAGCACTCTTAACCAGTCGTTTATACAAAGTCTGAGCTGGCGGGTGTTACATTATGTTGTCGAGTGTCGGGCGATTCCAAATTAATTCTGCATATACTCCCGAGTCACGGAACAAGTAAAGGTTTTCAAGGCTTCCCTGTGTTTCATGCTCGAGAATCCAGCGGTGCTCTTTGGCGCGGGCTCGGATGATGCTTCATCCGAGCCCGCGCCGAAGAGTACCGCTGGATTCTCGAGCATGCCCTGTGTCTCTCTCAGTTCAGTTCGCGAATATCTTTATAGGCCGTGTTGACATGAATGTTGACATCGAGCGAAGCATTCTTCGGACCAATTAACGTAGCTGGGGAATCGAGCTCGATGAAAGTAATCGAGCTCGATCTCTAGATCGTGCACGATCTCTTTTGAATACACCAATCGAGCTCGATCTATGAATCGTGCACGATCTCTTGTCAATCGAGCTCGATCTATGAATCGTACACGATCTAATGACCCTAATCGAGCTCGATCTATAGATCGTGTACGATCTCTCGAATACACCAATCGAGCTCGATCGTCCGCTCGATATGAATACACTAATCGAGCTCGTTCTCTCTCATCGAGCTCGATTGAGATCGAGTTTCTATACGAGTCCTACGAGTCCCAAAAAATGGATGGTTAGGGAGGGGAGGGGAGGGGATAATGAAAAGTCCAAACACTAAAACCATGAAGCAACTTACCCTAAATAGTACAAGTTTTAGTTACCTTATTACACATTTTTCGCGACACTTTAATTTCGCGATTTCGTCGATAAATCAATCATTAAATACCTTCGTTTTTTGACTTAAAAACGGGGGGGGGAAATACTATGCTACGTATTTTTACGTATTTTCAGTTGGTAAAAAGGTACAATGTCTATCTAGTGTTAAAAATAGCGATGTACAACTGCAACAAAACGGTAACTTTATTTTCGCGACATCAATTTTTTGCTTCAACATTTGTCAGTATAAAACATGGTCATCTGATAGATATGATTATTTGAACATATCCCCCCATGAGAATCTTCGTATGTGGAAGAAGAAGAGGAAGAAGAAGAAGAATATGACATTGCATGAAACAGTACACGTACAACCTAATAACTCTAGTAATTGTAACCTTTTTACATACAAAAAAATACAATCTGAGCTGAAGATCTTTTATTTCATTTACAGGAACCATTTACATATAACGTTCTTTTTTTTCCTTTTTTCGGATCCAATGATCTCTTTCTTTCATGTATCTTCCTTCATTCTCCATTGTAAATCCTTAGAGAACCTATAAAAAATATGGTTTGTACGTAGGATTCATATGGTTAAATTGTTGTTCGAAGAACATATATCTTGGACGTTTGCGATATTTTCGGAACAAAAACAAGACACAAACTATCCGTTTGTTGATGTCTCACCTTTTGGCTTTAGTGAATGTCTATTACTTTGTTAGTCACCTGTGAACGAAAAATAACAATAGTGGAAGTATCACTGGCTTTACACATAAGTTAATACATTTTAATACTTATTAATATATTGAGTTATAAGTTTGAATAAAATCCTTAATTCACTAAAGAAATATGACCCTTTTATCCACAAAAGGGATTTCTCCTTCCTCTAAGCACCTGAAGTGCAATCACTTCAGACACTTTGTTCCAGGAGTCCCCCCTGAAACCTATAGAAATGAAAAGGGATTTCTCCTTCCTCTAAGCACCTGAAGTGCAATCACTTCAGACCCTTTGTTCCAGGAGTCCCCCCCTGAAACCTATAGAAATGAAAAGGGATTTCTCCTTCCTCTAAGCACCCGAAGTGCAATCACTTCAGACCCTTTGTTCCAGGAGTCCCCCCCTGAAACCTGTAGAAATGAAAAGGGATTTCTCCTTCCTCTAAGCACCTGAAGTGCAATCACTTCAGACCCTTTTTCCAGGAGTCCCCCCCCTGAAACCTGTAGAAACGAAAAGGGATTTCTCCTTCCTCTAAACACCTGAAGTGCAATCACTTCAGACCCTTTGTTCCAGGAGTCCCCCCCTGAAACCTGTAGAAATGAAAAGGGATTTCTCCTTCCTCTAAGCACCTGAAGTGCAATCACTTCAGACCCTTTGTTCCAGGAGTCCCCCCCCTGAAACCTGTAGAACCCCCCTGAAACCTGTAGAACTTGTCATCATTCCATGCATCCATGCATCCATTCTCCTCTCCTCGCCATCTTCACTTTCATTTCATATTAGCACATGGGCCGTTCCCTGTGTGCGTACATGTCCCTGGTCTGGCGTTCGAAACATGCGCTTGGGCCGCGCCATCCCTTCTCTATGCACACATAAACATATACACTATCCCTCCTGCGGGCCAAAGCACTACACAGTTACACCACTACAACAATCCCGACGAAGTCCGCCTCTCTCTCCTCCCCTCCCAGATACACAACCCTTCCCCTGTATGCACACGTATCCCTGACCTGGCGTGCGGGGCATGCGCTTGGGCCACGCCATCCCCCTCCTCTCTCTTCGCCGCGGCTCAGTGGGGCGCAGCTGTCCCTACCGCCCCACCCTCCTACGAACCAAAGCACTACACACCCCTCCCCTGTATGCACACATATGCCTGGCCAAACATACAAAACATGCGCTTAAGCCACACCCTCTCGCCCCTCCAATCTCTTTACCACGACTCCGTAAAGCGCAGCTATCCCTACCACCCCACCCCACCCTCCTACGAACCAAAGCACTACGCACAATCCTTCCCCTGGATGCACACATATCCCTGGCCTAACATACAAAACATGCACTTAAACCACACCCTCCCCCCTTGCCCCTCCAATCTCTTTACCACGACTCCGTGAAGCACTGCTCTCCCTTCCACACCACCCCTCCATACGCCCATGATCCCTCCTCTCAACTCCCCTTCACCGCCAACCCACGCCCTCCTACACACACACCCTGCACACTCCCTTCCCTACCAGCACTACACCACTCATGCACTCAAACACCCCCCACCCCCTACCCCTCTTGTCTCAATGCAATACAACACACACAGCCCTTCCTCTCTATGCACACATAAACATATACACTATCCTTCCATACAAAACGTACGCTTTGACAAACCGTTTGTTTTGTCCATGCTCCTTTCTCTCTGTTTCATCAACTCGCGCTACATTACTGCACCAAATCAGGACTATCATTATCTCGATCCGATTTCACCCACTCCAGCCGTCTCTCTCAAGTTACCGTTCCAGCGCCATTCCTCAAATTCCTTCTACCCCTCCCATTGTATATCGCATTACATTTGAACTCCGACATGGATCGCCAGCTAAACAACTAAGTTGCCCTCAAGTTATATGCCCTTTGCCCCAACCAAGTACCAAGTAAGTCCTACCACCCACTCATTAGATTGCTATACACCGCTACTTTGTTATCACCTCTATTTGTCCTCACGTACTAGTCCCCACGCCACGCTAGCGTCGAACACGGCTCCCACCGGTACCTCGTGTGTATTGGGCTTGACTTCGTAGCTGGCTTAGAAGTATGAAATACATTGATCTATATCTCCACCAAGATTTCAAGCTCCCGTTGATTAACTCTTGGTGGAACGTGGTACTACTGAGTATGAAATACATTGATCTATATCTCCACCAAGATTTCAAGCTCCCGTTGATTAACTCTTGGTGGAACGTGGTACTACTGAGTCCCATCTCCCTCCACGGTGTTATATTTTCTGCTACGATCTTCCCGTTCCTTCCCTCGGTAGCCGTTGTTTGTGCTTTCACGCGTGCTCGCAACGTTGCTAGCGTCATCAATTGCGTTCGGTTTTGTCTGTTATTTATTATTTAATTTTGCTTGTTGTCTATTCCTTCACTCTATACGTTCTATCCCTCCTCCATGGTCGTTCGTTTTACCTTGACGAAAACCAACCTCCCTCCCTCCCCTCCCTACTTCGCCGCCGTCCCCTCCCCTCTCCTCAACCTATTTGTATACCTTCCTTTATTTAATAACCATTTTGTTTCGTATACCAAATATTTATATATTCACTGTATTTTCATATTTTCATTTTCTTTCTTCATTCACCCTTTTTTTCCTATCATTTTCTTTTAATTTCTGAACCCTTTATCCATTTATTTATCTATTTATTTCTATTTTTATTTTCAATTTTTTATTTTTCAATTTTTTATTTTAATCCTCACATACAGCCACTTTATTTATTATTTTTTATTTTTTATCTTTTTTTTTATTTTAATTTTTTTATTATTATTTTCTCAATTATTATTATTTTATTATTTTTAAATTAAATCAAAATGTCATTTGTTATTTATTTTTCTTTCTTTATATTTTTCTCTTTATTTTTCTCTTTCTTTAATTTATATTTATTTTTCTATGTTTACTTTCCCATTCCCTCTTCTCCTTCTTTCAATATGTATGGATTGAATCGCATTTGCCACCCATAAAAACCGCCCATAAAAACTGTCATGTTTTTTATCCTCACATACAACCACTGCTCTCTTCATTTTTCCATATGTATGGGTTGAATTGCATTTGCCACCCCCAAAAATCGCATTTGCAACCCATAAAAACCGCCCATAAAAACTGTCATGTTTTTTATCCTCACATACAACCACTGCTCTCTTCATTTTTCCATATGTATGGATTGAATTGCATTTGCCACCCCCAAAAAATATGACACCAAATTCTCTAATTTTCGAAATTAAGCTTATATCTTTGACATTTTCATCAGTATTCCAGTTTGCCATTGGAAATGAAATACAGCAAACTTAGTCTTACATGTTAAGCCTATATAAGTCTAAATAAGCTTATAATATTAGTTTTATAAGACTTTATTAAGCTTATTAGTAAGTTACAGTTTTCAATTAAAAACACATTTTATAAGCTTTTTAAGTTGATAAGCTTATTATTAAAATTGTGATAAATAAATAAATACTTTATAGACTGTTTCATAGACTCATTTTGCTTGATAATGGTGCCTAGTCGATACCGAAACGTCGCCATACTTTCCTTTATATTTGAGCTTATAACATTATTATGTAAGACTTACTTAAGCTTACATCTAAATCGTTACTGATAAAGACTGTTTTTATAGCAGTTAATATACACTCACATTGCACTTCTTTCATTCTTTCTCTCCCGTTTCTCTCTCTGAAGCACGTTCGAGCGAATCACTCTTAAATGTTGGGAAATAAAACAACATATACGTACCTTTTGAAAGAAAATCCCTTCTTGTTCTTGCATGCTACTATTGCTTGCTGCCATTTTGGGGGTTCGTTCGTTGACCGCTGACCAAATACATTTTTAATTTTTACCCACCCCTCCTTAGTCCGAAGATCACGGATATCGAATCGAGCTCGATTGTAGCTCGATGAGAGATCGAGCTCGATTAGTGTATTCGACAAGATCGTGTACGATCTATAGATCGAGCTCGATTGGTGTATTCGAGAGATCGTACACGATCTATAGATCGAGCTCGATTAGGGTCATTAGATCGTGTACGATTCATAGATTGAGCTCGATTGACAAGAGATCGTGCACGATTCATAGATCGAGCTCGATTGGCGTATTCAAAAGAGATCGTGCACGATCTAGAGATCGAGCTCGATTACTTTCATCGAGCTCGATTCCCCAGCTACGTTAATTGGTCCCATTCTTCTTTGTTTTATGTCGCTGTCAAACTACATGTAATACACCGAATCGAAATATGGCGGACGACACGGTCTAATTAAAAGCTTTGGAATCTCAGAGTATCAGTTGATAGCATCAGTTGATTGCCTCACCGCATTGATCTGCACACGCCGTTAGCGATAGACCTGGTCGTTCCGCGGACTCAAGATCATATCTGAAAAATCTGAAAATATCATATCAAAATCTTATGAAATATCAAATGCAAGTGAAAAAACTGTGAACACAAACTACGACCAAAATAACAAAACAATGACAAAATTGTCTGGGGTGAGAATGAAAACGTGTGTCTCGGTCAGTTCAGTTCGTTTCTGATCTCTTCGTTCTTCACAGCTCAATCCCTCACCGAATGGAAGGTGCATGGAGGCCCATATAAAGTATACTTCTTTCATGCTACAATGCATCCCAGTGCTCAATCGCACCAGGGTACGAGTGAACGCTTATTAAAGCGTCTAGTTTAATTCACGCTTCCGGTCGTCCCGGAAGTGATTTCGAATTTGCTCGATTTCTTGGAAAATAAAAAGCGCTGAAACTTTTTGGTCTTATTTTCGAAAATACTTCACTATAAGGGTTATTTTGGTGAATTAAAATGAATTTCGATTTTTGCCCACTTGCATCGAATTTTCGAATATTACAGATAGCACTATGTTCAGTCAATCATGCTTCTTCATTTCTCTTCTGCATATTAAACACAACTGCTTCTCTCTCAACTCGCTAAACTTATGTAGAAGTGCTAACTCATCGTTCCAAGACTACCGACTATAGAAGTGCTGTACTGTGTGTAGAAGCTCGTGCTGTATCGTTAAGAACGACATCTCTTAGTGTGGGCCTATCGGGTCTACTACCGCGCTTTCTTTTTATTTTTTTTATTTTTTTTGGTTGTACACAGAATGCGAACTATTTGTTCGTATCGAGTTTCAGGCCAAAATCCGAACTATTTGTTCGTATCGACTTTCAAGATTGCTCAGTCGAATGAAAGAAATACCCTATCTCACATACAAATACTTCGCATTCTGTGTACAACCAAAAAATATATAAAAAATAAAAAGAAAGCGTATTTTATAACTCGGGCTTCCTCCGGAAGTGCCCGAGTAATAAATCATTTTTCTGATCAGTTTGCTCAATCGAGCGCAACAGCAGATGGCCCCACTCCCTCGCATTCGTTTGGAGATGACACACAAACCATTCCGCACCAACACTGCATGCGCCAGACTTCGCTGGACCCTCCTACACCATCCAAGGTCGAGGTAAAGCACAAGTCAAGCGTTACCTATGCCTGTTCGTGTGTTTACCGACACACTGTTGTCACTTAGAAATGGCAACATCACTAGAGACGGATGCTTTTATGAATGCTTTCACACGAATGGTGGCTCGTAGAGGATGGCCAAAGCTAATGCTTAGTGACAACGGAACCAACTACGTTGGAGCAGCGCGAAAAATCAAAGAGCTAGTGGACAACATGGACAAGACAAAGTGACATCGAACCAAGGAGTTATTTGGACGTTCAACCCCCCAGCGGCCTCTCATTTCGGAGGTGTGTCGAGAGTATGATCAAATCAGCGAAGAGAGCTATATCTACGCAGAACTATCGGGAGCAGATGTGGACGATGAGGAGCTTCAGACGGTGATCATCTGAGTCGAGAGTCTATTGAACTCTAGATCCTTGGCTACAGTAGGAGGAGACAACAACGACGAGCCTGTGTTGACTCCCAATCATTTCCTTATTGGGCAAATGGGCGGAGAGTTAACGCCAGAAACTGTTGACACTGCAGCGGGCAAGTTAGGCCAACGATGGAGACGAGTCCAAGAGCTCATTCGAAAGGTATGGCAACGATGGATGCGTGAGTACTTACCTCACATTGGTTCTAGACACAAGTGCTTCTTACCAACAGAGAACCTCAAAGTAGGCGGCGTCGTACTCGTTATCGACCCTGCCACACCGAGACGCAGCTGGAAAGTCGGGCGAATCGAGGCAGTGTATCCAGGACAGGATGACCTTGTCAGAGTTGCTGATGTACGGATCGGAGGAAGAGTGATGCGGCGCCCAATCACCAAACTATCACCGTTGGAGGCAAATGTGTAAAGCAAGACAATGAACATTCAGAACATTACTAGTAACAGCAGCAATAACGTTATGGACATTAGTATCAAGATTAGAAACATTGATAGACACAGTATAAGTCAATATTGTGATTTATTTCGTTGAGTTTCATCAAGTATTTCAACCAGTATTGTAACTCGTAGTGAAGGAATCGCATACATGTAAACCGTGGATTTCCAAGATAATTGTAAATCCAGGAGGGGGAGATGTTGAGACCCAAAATTAGACCCCCTTCGGGATCCCTGTGTAAAATAGGTCACGTGATTTTGTACAAAGAGAGCACATGGTAAAGATGGACGAAGGAATGTTTGTTGTAATCATATTTTGACTATTTTCGGGAACAACCATGCTGTCTCTCTCCAAACCATTGCAATTTCATCAAGTGGAATTGCATGATCAGTTCAAGCCATTGAAGCTTTTTTGCCTCGTAGCGTAAGTACTGGCAGTTCGGTCGAGGTGTAGCACGCACTACATCTTCCGGCTTTCAATGAAGTCAAACACAACGTCAACCTCTGAGCTCATTGCTCCTATATGTGGTTATCATGACACAATCGCATCTGTCACATCTGCACATCTGTCGACCCAGGGTAAATTAAAGTTAAAAAAGGATAAGGAATTTAAAATACAGTTGTCTCTCTTTGAACGACCACTCTCGTAAGCGACCATCTTTACAAAACCCCGTTTTTCCCCCTTATCTCCTCCCCATTCCCCTCCTCCTTTCCTCCTCGCTCCAATCCCCCTACCCACCCTTCCCCTCCTCTCCCCAACCTCTCCCCTGGGCCGCTACGCAGGCTACAGTTTGGCTGCAGTTGAACCTCGCGTTGCGACCACTCTCGTAAGCGACCACCTCTCCTGAGCGACCAGTTTTCCAAAATACCAAAAGTTTCCAAGTCAAATCACTATAGTTGGAACCTCTCGTAAAGAGACCACCTCTCGTAAGCAACCGCGACCACTTTTAGAGTGAAAGTTAGGTGCATTTATACGAGGGAGTCAACTGTAAGTATTTTCGAAACAGTACAACTAGCTTCCCTGCACCCTCTTCAACTGTTCTGTTCTTGATTAGTTTGTTTGTTTCTTCAACCAAAACATTTTTATTTTAAAACCAAGCTTTCGGACACATGGTCCATCTTCAGGGTGTAAAATGGTAGTAATTCGTCAAAACTAACGGCTATTACGTTGTAAACAAATAGCGCGCGCAAACAAAAACAAAAACAAAAACAAAACAAAAAGACAATTTGCACGAGCAAGGAAATTAGCAAGTTAAGAATGTGTGATAGATGACAGATTAAAATTTCTTAAATAGAGCAGTGTAATTTTGTGGCAAAATTCTGCCAGTGTCTCTATTACTAATGGCATCTGTACTCTTAGCAATGTGGCATGCTTCTGACCATTTCCTTTGGTGCCATCTTGTTTCTACTTCAAGGATCTTGGTGTTATTCCAGGAGATGGAATGTCCTGTATTGTGTGCGTGTTCCGCGAGAGCTGACTTGTCGGTCTTGTTAAGTCTAACATAGGACTGATGTTCCTTCTGTCTTGTGGCCAAAGATCTACCGGTCTCTCCGATGTAAAACGTTTCACATTCTCCGCACGGGATGGAATAAATCACTCCGGTCTTCTTTTCTTTTGGTAGCGGGTCTTTAGGCTTGGACAAGATATGTCTCAGCGTTGTTAGTGGTTTTACGCAGACTTCAATCCTGTGGCTTTCTAGGACACGTTTGATCCTTTCTGTTGTACCTTGCACGTACGGTAAAAGTGCGAAACCTTTTCGTTCTTCCGTGTCAGATTTCTTCTCAGCTATCTTTCGGTCTTGTGAAAATGTATGGATAAACTGCCGTGGGTATCCATTAGCAGCCACTAATTGTCCGAAAGCTTGGTTTTAAAATAAAAATGTTTTGGTTGAAGAAACAAACAAACTAATCATGTCTACACCAACCAGCAAAGAATTACTTGTTCTGTTCTTGTCCAGCATTCTTTCCGCTGTCTCCAACACGCCCGTCCGAGCGATGCGAAAAATCAAGTGTATGATTTATTTGTCAAGTGTATAAACGAAGTTGTTTCAAGGGGATAGCTAGTTGTACTGTTTCGAAAATACTTACAGTTGACTCTATAGAGACACTTAGCTCGTCAAATTATACTCAAACATCCACATTGGTTTCATTCAAACCTTTAGTATTATTATTGTTGGGTACCCTGTGTCAGCGACCGCAATGACGTGTTGTTGGATATGATGTATAATTTGCTGATACAATTTATCGCGTTAAATAATCCCAAAACAGACAACTGCGACCAGTCTGCAAGAGCTTAGAACACCAGAACTTTGGACAAACAAGCGAAAATCACGCCGTGAAGTCAGTTGAGATTGAAGTCGATCAGTTGGGGTGAGTAAAGACGTTGGCGCCAAAATCGGCATTTCTAATTCTGGTGTTCGGGTCCAATCCTCCCGATACGGGCGCATACGGAAAGCACCCAAGAGACTGGACCTATAGTGACTACTATTATGGTTTAACTCTAGACAAATTACTTTGCACGTTGTTGTTCGCAAGTCTCGTATATCTCGTAATTCTCGTATTTCTTCGCATTTCTTGTAAATCATCGAAAGGAAAACATCGCATGTCATCCTAGGAAAGTAAACTGTAAATAAAAGTTGAATTGATTAAGTCAAACAGAACATTATGGTCCTTCGAAGTCGGATAAACATTGGATAAACAAACACAAGACTCGGTCAAGACGTCAGACCACGAGGTAAGAAAGACACTTGAAAATCCCAAGAAATATCTTATGAACCAGGAAGTTTCACGTGTCAGGAACTTAAAAACGAACTCAAACAGAGAGGGCTATATACAAAAGGTAAAAAAGCCCAATTGGAGAAAAGATTTGCTAAAGTTTACGACTCTGAAGAAAACACTACTGAACCTGAAACTACCAAACACGTTTATATGTCGCCTGCTATGTCTGCAGATTATGTAGAATCAAACGAAGAGACTGAAAACTGTTAAAATTAGACGATTAGTAAAAGTCCCGAGAAAGACATAATTAAGATGGAAAATCGCCTCGAGAAACTATACAATTATAGAAGGCTTACTGTGCAACTCCGCGAAGAGCTTATTACGTCTCTACCGGAGGAAAGGGTGGATGACGAAACACTTCTGTGGGTGACGTATTTACAAAGTATTGATGAAGCTGTAGACATCGCAGAGGCATATTTAGTAAAAGAAAAGGAAAATATCAAATCAGAAGGCTCAACATCAGACACCAGTACCTATAATAAACAATCAAACCTAAAGTTGCCCAAGCTTGAATTACCAAAGTTCTATGGTGACTTTCTAAAGTTTCAGAATTTTTGGGATCAGTATGAAGCAGCAGTACATAATAATGATAACCTTGCAGATGTACAGAAATTTACTTATCTAAGATCAGTGTTAGGTGGTGTAGCATATCAAGCAATTGAAGGATTCGAGATAACTGGAGCTAATTATACTCATGCTGTACAGGCTCTGAAACATCGATATGGGAGAAAGCGTGTAATTATTTCCTCATTAGTCAAGTCGATTGTGAAGCTCGAAGCTAAATCGAATGTTGAAGCAGCTTCACTGCGTGACCTTCATGACACCTTGCAGAATAGAATCAGAGCTCTTGAAGGGTTAGGGGAAAACCCAAAAGATCATGCTTGTATATTACTTCCAGTGTTTGAGATAAAACTGCCCCCTGAAATTTCTGAGAAGTGGGAATTAGAACTGTCTGATATAGATGATGACAAAGTTCAGTGACCTTGAACTGTTTTTTAGATTCCTTAATAGACAGGTGGTCTCTAAAGAAGCAGGACAGAGAAGCACCAAATCGAATGTCGTGTCCCAGAATAGCACTAACAGACGGAACTACACCCCAGATTATAAGAGACTAAACAATGTAAATAAACCACAGGAAGCCCAAATTTCTACTGCGTCAGCTCTTGTAAGTGAGACCACTGCAGCAACAAATCCAAAGAACTGTGGTGTGTGCCAGAATACTGGTCATGCCACGCCTGACTGTCCAGAGTTCAGTCAGCAAACAGTCGTTGAGAGGTGGAAGCGTGTCAAGGAAGCTAGATTGTGCTTTAACTGTCTGAAATCCACAAATGCCAATCATTATTCACAGGTGTGTCGGCAGCCCCGATGTGGTATCGGTGATTGTAAGGAACGCCACCACCGCTTGTTGCATGATCATAGGTCAGTACCATCCACTCACTCTGGATTCACTGCGTCGAAACAGTCTACTGGGCCCACCCAGGTGCTACTCCAGACTACTGTAGCAAGATTATTCATAGATGGACATGACTTTCCAGTTCGTGTATTGTTTGATTCAGGGAGTCAAAGGTCTTATATTGTAAAGAAGCTAGCAGATTCACTCGAGCTTAAAGGTCCTACAGAAATCCTCAATGTGTCAACATTTGGTGGAACTACTAGTCAAGCAAAGAAGTTGAAAAGAGTTAGTATATCCCTTGGTCCAGCATTAGAGAGCACACAGTCAGATCTCGTCGAGATGGAAGCTCTCACAATTCACACCATCTGTCAACCTCTAGAGCCAGTCACCATAGACATGAATGCCAATCCTCATCTGAGAAACCTAACGTCTGCAGAAGTCTACCCCCGAGGTTCAGTCGATGTCGACATTTTGATCGGAGCAGATTTCTACTTTGCATTTGTGAGTGGAGAATGTATAAAGGGACAGACCCGAGATACACTCACCGCTGTGAATTCTACCCTTGGATGGATCGTCTCAGGATCTGTGACTAGTCAGTCTTCGAGTAACACAACCACCATGGCAGCAAGTGTACGTCCAGATCCAATTACTGAAAGTCTGAAGAAGTTTTGGGAGCTTGAATCGATAGGAATTGTTGACAAAGATGTTGGAATTTCACTTGATGAGATGGAAGCAGTTTCCCAGTTTGAGAAGAGTTTAAGCTTTGATGGTACGCGGTACGAGGTCTCCATACCGTGGCGAGAAGACCCCTCTAAACTACCTGACAACTACGGACAAGCCGTCAGAAGATTGGAAAGCGTCGAGAGACAGTTGCGTAAAAACCCAAGTAAGGCTGAAGCTTATAAAAATGCCATTAACACCTACGTAGAGAAAGGCTTTGCTGAGGAAGTAAGTGAGAACGACGAGAAACACTCTACAGCAATACGGTATCTTCCACATCACGCTGTCTTCCGAGATGATAAAACGTCAACTAAGTGTCGTGTTGTATTTGATGCGTCAGCTCGTGAACATGGCAATGATACTTCACTTAACGATTGTATATTACCAGGTCCTGCATTACAGCCTAACCTTGTTTCCGTGTTACTACGTTTTCGTATTCACAAGATTGCGCTTATGGCCGACGTCGAGAAAATGTTTCTCCAAATTAAGCTCGCAGAGAATGATCAAGATGTTCACCGTTACATCTGGAGAAACTTACAAACTGATAGGTCTCCAAAGATCTATCGCATGAAGCGTGTTACTTTCGGAGTTAATTGCAGTCCATTTCTTGCTATCGCTACAGTTCAGAGTCATGCTAAGAAATCTACACAAGAGTTTCCAGAAGCTGCTACGGAAGTGCTGAGAAATATGTACGTTGATGACTGTTTGACCGGAGCTGAGAATGATGAAGAAGCTGTTAAGTTGCAACACTCATTGAAGGAAATTATGCATCGTGCTGCATTTAACCTCACGAAGTGGTCTAGTAATTCAGAAAATGTCCTTAGTCAAGTTGACGAGAAGGACAGAGCTCCAAACGTGTTAGTCGATTTCAGTGAAAGAGAGTCGGTGAAAGCGCTCGGAATGTGCTGGGACACCTCTAAAGATCACTTTCAGTTCCGCATTCCACAGTATTTGTTTACACCGTCCGTTTCTGAGACGAAACGAAGCATGTTAAGCGTCGCATCCAAGATATTCGACCCGATGGGTTTATTATCACCTTACACCGTCAGAGCAAAAATGCTGTTCCAACAGTTATGGCACAGAGGACTCCAGTGGGATGAACAGTTACCTGGGGACATCTCACAGGAATGGAACTCATGGAAGTCTGAACTTTCAGGTCTAGCAGAAGTCCATATTCCCCGATGCTTCATGCAGGGTGGAGGTTCCAGCGAAAGCCTCGAGCTTCATGGGTTTGGCGATGCCTCCCCGAAGGCATATGGCGCTACTGTATATGCTAGATTAACTACACAGAATGGCGATGTTCACACCCGTTTGATTATGTCTAAGTCCAAGGTTGCACCGACAAAGGTTGTATCACTGCCTAGACTTGAGTTGCTTGCAGCAACAATCAACTCTCGATTATTGAAGTTCGTCGCAGATTCACTATCAGTATCATTGGAGATAAAGCGTGTAGTTTGTTGGACAGATAGTGAAGTCACACTGTATTGGATTCGAGGTCCAAGTTCACAATGGAAAACATTTGTGTCCAACCGCGTTGTAGAAATTCACACTTTGTGGGATCCGCAGTGTTGGAGACATTGCCCTGGAGTCGATAACCCAGCAGATCTGCTGACTCGAGGAATATCCTCACAGAAGCTGAAGGAGAGTGATCTATGGTGGAGAGGTCCAGAGTGGCTGTCGCTGCCAGAGAACACCTGGCCAAGTCAGAAACTAAGTAAAGAGGCTGTACAACCTACACAGAAGGAGTGCAAGGCCAAACAAGCTCAGAGTCTCACAACTGCAGCAAGTGAACCTGTCATCGATTATACTCGTTTTGAGAAATGGTCTACGCTAGTTCGAGTCACAGCTTATGTGCTCAGATTCATCAACAATTTAAGGACAAAGAAGTTTAACTGCACTAAAACTTTGTCAGCCGAAGAAGTTGCTACTGCGGAAGTTTATTGGTACCGTCAAGTACAGAAAGAAGTTTACGTCGAAGAGTATGCAAGGTTAGAGTCAGATCAGTCATTACAGAAAGACAGTCGTATCCTCAAGTTAGATCCATACTTTGATGAAGTTGATCGTGTTGTGAGAGTAGGAGGAAGGTTGCAGTATTCGGATTTACCAGAGATGATTAAGCACCCACTGATTATTCCACATGGACATCCCATCACAGAGAAGATTATCCAAAGAATGCATCAGCAATTGATTCACGCAGGACCAGAGACAGTATTATCAGTTTTACTTCAGAGAATTTGGTTAACTCATGGAAGACGCGAGGTGAAGAGGGTAATCGCGAAATGCGTCACTTGTCAACGCCAGAGAGTTGGTCCTTCAGTACAGAAAATGGGTCCACTACCACGGGAAAGAGTATCATACTCCCTAGCATTCGTCCACGTTGGCATCGACTTTGCGGGACCACTTTACGTCAGAGGTAACCCTCCACAGAAAACGTACGTATGCATTTTTACGTGTGCATCTTCGCGCATGGTTCATCTTGAGCTTACCAACGACATGTCAACTGATGAATTCCTTCAAGCATTCCATCGTATGGTCAGTAGAAGAGGTTTGTGTGACACTGTATTTTCTGACAATGCTATGACATTTAAAGCAGCTGATCGTGAGTTTCGACGTTTGTATGCACCTAGTTCAGCAGAGTCCAGGAAGATGTGGAATAGAATTAAGGATGAAGTGAAGGCTAAGCTTGCAAGTGAAGGGATCAAGTGGAAGTTTATCACAGAACGATCCCCATGGAGAGGTGGTTGGTGGGAGAGACTTGTACGTTCCGTGAAAGAGCCCCTTCGTAAGGTCTTAGGGAAGGCACTTTTATCGTTTACAGAGTTGAACACTGTGCTCATACGCATTGAAGCAGTGATCAATAGCAGACCCCTGACTACAGTAAGTGATGACATCAGAGATCCTACTCCTATAACGCCTGCGCACTTGGCAATTGGAAGGTCATTAGTCAGTCTACCAGACGTTACAGAAGAAATCGGAGTTACTAACACTAAGAACACTGTCCAGAGATACTTGTATCAACAGAAGCTTGTTAATCATTTTTGGAAGCGTTGGCATAACGAGTATTTGCACAAGTTATCGATTCGTCACAAGTGGGTCAAAGAGGAACTGCCTGTTCGTGTCGGAGATGTAGTGCTGATATCTGAAGATAATGTCTCGCGAGGAAAATGGCCTATGGGACGCGTTGAGTCTACGCATCCAGGCAAGGACGGATTGATTCGCACTGTAACACTGCGCACTCAAAGGGGAACACTGAACAGACCTGTGCAGAGACTTCATCGCCTTGAGGTGAATGCAGATTCAGTCTCTCGTGAAGATGTTGCTCACTGCGGGGAGCAGACAAGTCATGTAGAAGAGAAGAAGAGTTCACGTCGTCAGAAGAAGACTTCTCAACAGCGAAAGAAGAAGAAGAAGTCAGATGGTCGTACACACACTGATGTTCTCCAAGGGCGATGGAGAAGCGGGGAGGATGTTCGGGTCCAAACCTCCCGATACGGGCGCATACGGAAAGCACCCAAGAGACTGGACCTATTTTAAATTAAAGATATACTTTAAAACATGAATCCTGACTGCAATTTCAACATTTTTAAAAGACTGGACCTATAGTCCTATATATATAATATATTATATTATTTCTTAGGATTTTTTTTAATTGCATTACAATACATTGTATTTAGGCCTAATTTAATGTTTTAATAGTTCTAATTATATATATTATTATTTTTATTATTATATTATATATTTATACTGTAAATTATATAAACAGCGCTTTGAGCACAAGAAAAAGCGCTATATAAATAATAAAGTTATTATTATTATTATTATAGTGACTACTATTATGGTTTAACTCTAGACAAATTACTTTGCACGTTGTTGTAGTTCGCAAGTCTCGTATATCTCGTATATCTCGTAATTCTCGTATTTCTTCGCATTTCTTGTAAATCATCGAAAGGAAAACATCGCATGTCATCGTAGGAAAGTAAACTGTAAATAAAAGTTGAATTGATTAAGTCAAACAGAACATCTGGATCCCTGATTCAACGGATTCCCGTTGAAATCTCTAAAATGTTGTTTAAATACCATCACAAGTGTTCCATGGATACTTTCAAACAACCGTTGAGGGACGATTAGACTTTATCAGTGCTGTGTGTCAATGTAGATCTGTATTAAAATTCATTAACAGTTTATTGAGGACATGCAGTCATTAATCCTCTATAGTCTAGATTACTCTAGTCTAGTCCCAGAGTGCAAACATTAAAACCATGAAACAGCTAGTGCTAACTTTAATTAGCACTAAATAGTGCAATGTCTTTTGTTTTCTATTGTTTCATTGATGCTATAAATTTAGCACTAAATAGTTTGTACTGTTTCATGGTTTTAGTAATTTACACTCTATTGGGGACTGTTTACCTTACTTATACCAATCTTTTGTGAAATACTGGAGAGAATTAAAAAGCAAAATATTGTGATTTGTCAGTTGTGAACAGATTTATTATTTGCCTGTCTGCGAGACACTGATAACACCACAATATTTTGCAAAACCCAAGTTCAATATAAAATTGTTTTATCATGCATGCAATCACATTACTTTCTCTCCTGTAGACAACCATGTCATCAATACTGGGTACAGATTGGATGGAGTATTATTGTAAGTCAGGAGAGCTGCTGTTTTACTATAACAAGGTGACAGCTGAACACAGATGGGCAGACATCTCAAATGTATGTACTGTGTTTGACTTGTAAACATATGAATGACTAGCTGCCAAACTTAATCTGCAAGAGCGGCTAATGTCTGTTGTTTTATGGTATGAATGAATGAATGAATGTCTCCTCCCCAGCCCCCCCCCCCCCCCCTCCTTTCCCTCCCCTCTTTCCCCCTCTCCCCTCCCCTTGGAGAGCTTGTTCACAGGCTAGAATAAATGCTTTATTTACAGTCTACAATTTGCATACAAGGTGACTTATGTAATTTATAATAATAGAAAAAGAGAAAAGAAGAATCAATGGTATGGTATTATTATATAATTAAGTAGGTATATATTAGTTTCCAAAGTTATTAGCCCGGGGGGGGGGGGGGGGGGGGGGGGGGGGGGGGGGGGGGGACTCCCATATATAAAGTGGTTGGGATGCTCGTCGAAAATTTTGAAATGACCCTAAAAGGTACCTGAGTCTTGCCCAGGTGGGCATGGTAACAAACAATTTTACCCCTAATAGGTACCCATGCTCGAGAGTCCAGCGGTGCTCTTCAGCGCGGGCTCGGATGAAACATAGCCCCCCCACCCCCCGGGCAATCCATCGCTTCGATTTGCTATGAACGTATAAAAGCCTGTATGATATCGTGCCTATTTCCATTTCAACATGCCAAGACAAATTTTGAATCGAATTTGATGAACTAGTGCCATTCAAGCTGTTACCATAATGGAGTTCGGTCTCCATGCTTAGCTCCCGGGGGGGGGGGGGGGGGGGGGTACTCAGGGGTATCAGTGACGGAGAGGTGCGAAGAAGACCTTTTTGTGGTTTGAAATTCGCGGCTTGGGACTTTTTGGGGGTTAGCAATTTTCTGGTGGCCTTTTTTTGATATAAAGATTTTGACAAGGACTTTTTGGGGGGTTGATAAAAATGATATACTACCGTTCTTGATTTTATGCGGAGAAAAAATGAAAAAAAATTAATTTTTGGTCTTGTTTTTGCGTAATGGACTTTTTTTGGCTTAAAAAGTTTGGCCTCATTCGCACCTCCCCGTCACTGATACCCCTGAGTACCCCCCCTGGGGCTTAGCTACATTGTAGAGAAGCTCATATTCACATTTCATACAAGAAACTAAGATTATCTAGAATATAGAATCCATGGGATTCTAGTAAGATAGTTACCATAGTAACACGTCAAAAGTCGTATCTGGAATAATCCAATAACTTCTTGAACGACAGTTCAATTAACACGTGCGTCCAATATTCTAAGCTTAATTTACAAGTACAAATCTAATCTAATAAGTGTCGACAACAGCTGATATGTTTCCCAGCAAGATCTCAATAACAACTCTTATGTCTTGCGCAGTAGAGAACAAAGCACAAAGATACGTATCATGTTTACTAAGATAATAAGTTACAGAATTCGAGTCTTCAAACTCATGTAGTTTGATAACTATCGAAGTATACTCAGATTTCAGTATTTTGTTATTATCCAGATTCACGGTACTTTCAATAGCCATAGAAATCGTATTGAATAGATTACGTATAAACCTGTACTTTTAAGATTACGTTCAACTATTGATACGCCTAGTTATGTATTATTCTGACGTTTAACATATTAGCATATGTGGACCTATTGTTGTTATAAATAGAGAATACACAAAGGTCACAGTTCAGTTGAGAGTCGAACCATGACTTGAGAACAACAAACACCAGTTAGCCAGGAAAGACCAATGTAACCCAATCCAGAGAGCTTCTAATAAACATCTTGTACCAACCATCCAGCCTACCGATTCTACCAGTCCACAAGTGGTAGAGATACAGATATCAGCTAGTTCACAAATGGTAGAGAACCCGAGCAAGTCTACAGTCAGGTATAAACATTTGTTAATGTTGATTGAAGCAAAAATGACGTGTATCAGCTGCGAATGTTATGTTATCCATTGTCAAGAAACTACGTGCATGTAATGTCTATCTTTAAATGTTGCCATTACGTTTATATGTATCATATCACAACGAATTCATCTTTTTGCATGTCAAAACTCATACCATTTTCATCCTTTCAAAATATGAACGAAATTGATTCCACTGTTATTCCTCATTTTCAATAGTTTTCTCAGTCAGAATGCCGGTGAATAAAAATGCTTTTCATCGCGCACTTAAGATTCGAGAAAAACGGATGTATTTTCGTCAAAACTTTGTACTAATCCTATTAGCCGCTTGTCCATTATTCCATAGTCCTAGAACATGTTTTTTCACCCTTGATCATAAGTACTCGACTTTTGCAGAACTGTGTAATTTGTTTAGAGAAAGATTTTTGTCAACAAGCGATGAATGGTTTTTAAGACAAGAATTAACCAATAGAAAACAAAGCGAAAATGAATATGTTTTAGAATATAGCGGAGACCGATTAAAACGTGGCCAAAGGTTGAATATTTCTAAAACGGAACAACTACACAACCTAATTCAGAGTGTTTTTTTACCTAGGAGTCGAGAACATGTCAAACTTTCCCATCCAAAGACAATAGATGAGGCGATTTCAATAGCTAAGATTAAGGCTTATTTCACAGCGCAAAATGCCGCTAATGTCGTCACTTCAAAGGACCTCGACAAATTTCAAAAGAACATGCTTTCTGCATAAGCATTTTTCAAACCATTAGTGAAAGGAAACTAAAACTACGGTGGCCTTCCTAAAGTGCCATTGGTATGTGGAGACCCTTTTTTTCTACTTACAGGCACCAATTTTATGAAGTTTGGCAATTTTTTTTGCAATTTTATGAAGTTTGGCAATTTTTTTTTGTTCAACTTTTATCGAAGTTGGCAAATTGTGTTTGTCAACTTTATGAATTTGCACAATTTTTTTTTTTGCCAATTTTATGAAAGTTAGGCAAATTTGTTTTGCCAATTTTTATGAAGTTTGGTCATTATTTTTTCCCCAATTTTTATGAAGTTGGTTTGCATGTTTTTTTTCCAATTTCTATGAAAGTTGGCAAGTTTTTTTTTGCCAGTTTTTTGATTATCGACACTGGTGTAATCCAAAGAGCCATTAGGTTGCAAGGTAATCGGACTAGCGTGGTGTCACTCCGTGGGTAGTGTCAAGGTTTGGTGTCGTGTGTTTGAGGTAGGAGGTGAAGGGAGAAGGATAGGGGGTGAGTATTTCCACGGGGGATAACATTCACAGGAACCTTGACTCCCCCATCAATCCCCCACCACCCCATTTCCACTTCTTTTCCTCGTTTATTCTGAACCCCTCCTTCAACCTTGTCACTATTGTTTCAACATACATTCCTCTTCTTTCTCCACTCTCTATCATCCTTTCTTAAACTGGGTCCAATAGGTTTTCTACTCACATTCTCCCTCTCTCTGTCTACCAATCTTTTTCCATGATCAATTTCTCCATTTTTGGCACTCCGTTTTTCAACATACAATCCACATCTTTCGTCCTTCTCTTCCCGTTTCTATATCATCATTGTCTATTACTTGTCACCCTAGATTTTCTTACCTACATGTTTCCACTTCTTGTCTCTATTCTCTTAAATTCTATCAATCATTTCTCCAGTTGTGACTTACCTTCCCACTTCTCTCGTGCTCTTTTTCTTCTTTTTCAAACAACCATTACTGCATCTGTCACATTTATTATTTTTTCGTTACTAAACAATCCGCTTTCTATCTTTCATCTAATATCCTTCGTCCACTTATCTTTCGGTCACTTTAGCTATTCCACTTACTTTCCACTTCCTTCTTCCCTTCATTTCAAAACATCCATCCTTCTACCTGCCAATCGCCTGTCACTTCCACACTTTTTTCCACTCACCTTCCACTTCTTTCAGTCCTCTCTTCTTTTTTCTATCTTCCATATCTACACCTGTCATTCTAGTTCATCCACTGACTTACTTTCCATTTCTTTCTTCGTTCTCCATCCTTTCTCACCATCCATTTTCTCTGCATCACACTCTTAACCACTTGCATATCCACATCCATTTCCACCCATCTCTCCTTTTAAACCCACCTTCTTTATTCCTCCTACTTTTTATTCCATTTTCCCCCGAAAAAACTTCACCTTTTCCTCCACCACTTCCACCCCCCTTGAATAACTCCCGCCATCCCCAACAACCACATCACACCTACCTTCCCTTCACCCCTCACTTCTCCTTTTCTTCCCTTCAACTCAACCCCCCCCCCCCCCACACACTTGTAACCCCCCCCCCCCTTCCCCCCAAGAAATATTAAATTCACACTTCCCTCCCATATTGGCCATCCTTATCAACACTCTCATCCCCCTTCCTCTCCAACAGCCCCCTCGCCCGCTAATCACACCCTCATCCATGCCCCCCGCTTCCTCCCCCATATACCTACACTTTTATGTCCCCCTATAAATCTACTCTCCTTCCGTTTCACATATCCCGTTGTCCCCTCCCGCCGTTGAACATCACACCCTATCCTTCTCCCTTCACCTCCACCACCAAACAAAAACCCCCACTAACAAAAAAACCTTGGACTATACCCACCACCAACGCTAGTCCGAATACCTTGCAAAACCGATCGCTCTGGATTGACACCAGTCGATAATCAAAAAAACTGGCCAAAAAAATTGCCAACTTCATAAAAGTGGCAAAAAAATTTTGCCACTTTCATAAAAACTGGCAAAAAAAAATTCCAAGTTCCATAAAAACTGCCAAAAAAATTTGCAACTTCTAAAATGGACAAAAGAAAATTGCAAATTCACAAAACTGGCAAAAATATTTGCCAAGTTGGTGGCTGTACATCAGTAGAAAAACGTGTATTAAGATACCATGGCATCTGAGAAGCAACGGTATAAACACAGCTCGATTGACGAATCCGGCATTTACACTTTCAGTTTTATGAAGGAACATCTGAGGAATAAGGGGTGGTATTATTAGACATTTGTAGCTTGTACAACGGTATAACAACAGCAAGCCAGGAAGCAGGAGGGTTTAAGATAGGAGTTGGTGGTGCCGTACGGGAAGTGTCGGCCATTGTATGGCAACAATTTGATTTCCATGCAAGAACGCATGTTGAGAGCCTTTGAATTGATTCCAGGAGCCATGCAAGCAAAGGACTGAAAGAATTATCGGTAAATAATGCAATGATAGAATTGCTTGGAAGCTAGAAAATACACTCATACATTTATAGTAGGGATGTATTATTTACTATATACAATATGAGCGTCGGGATCTGTAGGGAATTTATCACACTCGAGCCGTAATTGTAGTATTGACCTTATCGCATTCCAACGATGCGATAAGTGGAATGTTTTACTATACTTTTTGATGATAGGAAACCAAATCCAAGTTAAAAGTTGACATGCAAATGAGGACGAATCTCTTATCCGATTTCCAGATGTCTGTCCTAAGCGTATGACTTCTAATTCGTATTTTCCCTCAATTAAGATTTTTAAATGAATTCGATAAGAGATGTTAATGTTCATCAATTGCACCAATAACAGTGTGAGTAATAGCATGTAGGGGTTCGACAGATCCAGTAAAACACCAAATTCTTGCAACTCGACCCAAAATTGGAATGCTCCCATTTACGAGCAATAAAAAATTGTACTCTTGTGTTTTTGCAATTCTTGCTGCTTAAAACAAGAAAAAAGGAGCTTATATTTACATATGATTCATGAGCTGTTATTCGTCAAGAAAATTTGAGGAAGTTTTTACTGTTAAAAAGCATAGTGTAGGCCACTATAATATCAACGTAAAAACACACAACTACTACTAGAGCCAAACAAAAAGAAGTAGTGTGTAATACTGGGTTAATAATCATTCATGGCTAATTACTATGTGTATGCAATATGATAGCAACTTAGAGCGTTCAAATAAAAATAATTTTTCTAATGTTTAACAGTTTTGAACCTAGTTCTTAAAAATGCCTAACGTTTAGTTTGTTGCATATTGCGATGTCGTGCTTTGCAATTGCCAATGAGACAAAAAGTCCTGTGATATCAGGCTGGATAATTATCCAATGAACTACAATGGTGTTGGCTTTGTGTGGTCATTTTCGTGGAATTGGCATAACATCCGCGTTCCAATGACGAGCTTTGTTAGGCCATGATAAAATATGCTAATTAGAATTAAGAGCGACTGAGTCGCGCTTAAGCTAATTAGCATTGTAAGGTGACAACCAGATAAAACGCATTCAGTCTTTCCTACAGAAGTGTGGAATTATGGTGCGTTTTATTCACGGTTTTGTCCAATTGAAACTGATGTTTAACAAATTGTTGATCCTGTTGTTCGTAAAAGGAAACTACAGTACTTAGCAAATGAAACTGAATCATCTCCAAACATTGCCGTTTGTTTATCACGCTGAAATGTGTACCTTAACTCTGTGTCGAAGTAACGTTCGCGAAGTTTTTTTTTTACGCGTGAAAACTTTGGCATCGTAGTACAATACAGTCGGTATGGCACTGTATTTGCCAAATTTCCTCAAAGAACTGACGAGACTGTGTTACCTATACCCGGTTATTACTGTTATAGAAATATCGAGAAAAAAGATTTTGTGAATTGCCTGGAATTAATCTCTCAGCGACTCTCAGCCATTTTGTACTGCTCCTTCAAACATTCCTCGTCAAAAAAAACTCTGATATGAATGCACTTGCGATGGATGTAAATTCTAAAGCCAGCGGTGTGTGTTTTTTCATAGTGAAAGCCGGCGAAATGTATAGAGTTATTGCTTATTCACTCATTTGAGAAAAAAATATCCCAAAAGTTCGAGCTGTCGTATTTTAATCAAAATATCCAAACACCTCGAAACAGGCCACGATACATCTAATTAAATCTTTGGTTGTATCTGTGCTTTAGAATCCCTGATGACTAAAATATCCTGAATGTATTTAAAATGTACCGTATTAGGAAAGGCGTTTTTAAAAAATCAATTACAAAACTAAAGAGTAAAAACACGCCTTTTAAGGTCGCTAATGACGGACCCCCCCCCCCCCCGTTCCTAGGCGATCGGCTGAGAGACCATCCTGAAATCAAGGTAAGGTACTGTGAAACGATCAGCGATTAGCGACAAAAACAATCATTTTGCAAAGTAAATATATATCGCTCCTACGTAGTCCATTTCTGGTAGAAAGTGTAGTGCTGCGAGTTGTAGCATCTTGGCCCGTACATGTAGCTTCAATGCATAACATGTGGCTGTCCCTTATGTCTAGCAAGGCAACATTGTGGTAACATAAGATATAAATGCAGTAATAATAAAATAATA